>VZSV01000126.1:453953-509041 GCA_013398735.1 Nothocercus julius | reverse complement strand
AGAAGGAATGGCCACAAACTGAAGCACCAAAAGTTCCACAGGAACTTAAGGGAAAATTTCTTAACAGTGAGGGTGTCAGAGCACTGGAACAGGTTGCCCAGAGAGGTTGTGGAGTCTCCTTCTCTGGAGATCTTCCAAACCCACTTGGACACAGTCCTGAGCCACATGCTGTAGGTGACCCAGCGTGTGCAGGGGAGTTGGACTAGATGATCTCTAGAGGTCCCTTCCAACCTTAAGCATTCTATGATTCTAAGAAGAATCCCTTTCTTTAACCTGCATACCATTTTATTACCAATGCAGCTCCATTTCTGTTAGCCTTCATCCTTGAAATTGCTTTCAGCTGACCCATGTTCAACGTGCTGTCCATTAAGATCCCTAAGACATTCTGCAGAGCTGTTCCCTAGCCAGTATGGTTGCATGGGCTTATTGTGACCCAGATGCAGGACTTTGCATTTGTCTTTGTTGAACTTCAGGAGAGTCCTGTTGGCTCATTCTTTACCTTTTTGAAGTCCCTATTGATGGTAGTTTTACCCTCAAGCATGTCTACTGCTCCTCTTAATTTGATGCCATAAATGGACTCGATGGGGATGTACTCTTTCCAATTGAGCAGATTAACAGTGAAGATGTTATACATTATTGGACCCACTACAGACACCTGTGGAATAATACTGGTAAAGAGTCATCAGATAAACTCTGAACTCTCAGCCACTGTCCTCTGAGCCGAACAGTCCAGCCAGAATTTTGATCCAACATGTAGTCCACTCATCTAGTCCATTCTCCCCAGTTTGGCTACAAGATGCCACAGAAGACTGCATAAAGTCTTGAAAAGGTCAAGGTAAGGGACATCCACTGCTCTCCCTTCATCTACAGAGACACTCATTTCATCATGTGAAGCAACTTGGACAGATGGACAGGTGTAGTCTTTTCCTCCTAGAGTATCTGTGAAAAACCTGCAAATCTCCTGTTCATGCTCTGTGATGCTATGCAGCAGCTCATCTCCTTCACCTTCTCTCCAACTGATAGCTCAACCACCTCCTCCACTGACTCCATTCTTGGTCTCCAAGCAATACTCCCCTGCAGCCTGTGACGAGGATGGCTACCTATTTCCTCAGGAGCTCTGGTCCAAGGCCTCCAGTGTGCCACAGATGGTCATGTGACCTGGTATGGGGGAGATTTGCGGTGCACCACCATCCCCCCCACCACTTTACTGAGTTTAGCAGGAAGCTGGTTTTACTAGAAAGCAAGTGACTGAAATGAAACAGAAAAAGAACAAGTCTACAGATGCCAGCCAGTAAGTCTGTGCTGGTCACAGAGTGGATTTGTTCTCAATATAATAATTATGATTATTTTTTTCCCTTTAATTACAGTATTTTCCCTCTACAAATCACATAACACTTTGTTCTGATTGCCCCTTTAGTCTGAAAAGTATAATATATATATGGCAAAATTAAAAACAAATATTTAAACTGAAAAGCTAAATAATAAACTATTAAATGCTGATTTTTTTTTTTTTCATTTCATGAGAAGCAATCAATAAATAATGCAAGAACAAAGACAGCATTGAAATTCAGGAAAAAATAAAACCTGGAGGCTTAAGTATCATGCCTTTCTCCATTTCTTCAAAGAAACTAGGGAGATGGGAGAACATCAGTATTCCTTTTAGATGAATTTTCTATTTAATATTGAAAAACAGTTTCAAGTGACCTCAAAATGCTATGTAGTCACGTCCACTGAAATATACAGCTAGAGGAAATCACCATCTCTTCTGCTTTTCCTGTTACTGTACTGATTATTGCAGATAGAACCAGAAATGAATGAACTGCAGTTCTTAAAGCCTGGTGATATTTAGAAACAGACAGCAATGAATACTTACTGCAACTTAAAACGCATACACAAGTGTACAGAAGGTAAACATGCTTCAGAGGCTTCTGAAAGTCTGAAACTCTTTAAATGTCCCCTGCATCCAAAAAAAAAAAAACAAAAAAAACACCTCCCCTCCCCAAGAAAAAGATCATTTATCAATCACGTATCATCATTTCAAACACAGATAGGATGACATTATCAAGAATTTCACAAAACTATTTTAAGAGACTACCTCATGAAAGCTCATGAAACTCATCTCTGAAAGTAGTAAAGGATAAAGTCCTTCCAAATATAGAAGGCTCTTCTTTAATAGATGCATCAACTTTACGGCATATTTCGTGCTTTGATATGACTGGACGTATTCTTCACCACAAAGCAACAATCGCTGAATGTATCAAGTATAAATAGCCTTACTGAAGAATGTATCATTTAACTCCTAGACTGAGAAAATTGAAGGCCTTTTTTTTTTTTTTTTTTTTTTTTTTTTTTTTTTTTAAAACCTGGAGCTGCATGATTTTCTCCAATGCAGCCTGCTCAAAGGCAGCATCATTGTGGCTGTGAGGCTGTGAAGTGACAACCATCTGGAGCCAGACATCATTCTCCAACATTTAATGTATCTTCTCTCTTCCTCATGTGTGGAAGAAGGATAGCAAACATTATTTGTTAGGTATGTGTTTCACATGTTAAGTGTAAGAGATCGATTTTGCTGATGTCACTTCTATAGAGAAAAGTACAAACAGCACAGACGCAGAAAGAATTCTGATGAAAATAGTCTCCTTTTAGTATTTCATATTATATTGTTAGTTCCTACAGCTTTCTCTCACTCTTCATGCACGTAGCTGGATGACTACTGAATCTGACCATACTATCTTTAACTGGATATATTGCGTGAACATGTATAAGAATTTTAGAATGCTTGCTTTCCCTAAGCTTTAGGGATTTGGGCCACATTACCCTTACATTTCTTCGGTATTATTTTCAGCCTTTTATCTATAACTTTTTGTTGTTTCCTGTAAACATAACCACTCAGAGCACATGACACTGTTTCCTATACTTTGTCTATTTATACCTCAGTTTCATGGTGAAATGACAGATGAATCCACATCCTAATCTGTTTTGGCGTTGGCAATTGCATTAATTTGGTTTAATAAAATAATACTCTTTTAGTGAGAATGACGGTCAGAGTAATAGATAGACTTAAATTTGCTTCCTTATTTCGATGGTTCTTGGCAATTAATAACAACTAATACTAATAAAATGACCACTGTGAGTTTTGCCACGTGGAAAATTAGCTATTAAAGATGTGGAAAGCAAAAGACTTTTATAAGAGAAAATGCGTTTTTAGTGCCAACTGAAGTGGGAAAAGCTAAATTCCTACTAATTCCTAATTTAGAAACCAAGGATTTCAGCAAAGACTTTTTTTAAGATTTTCAGTATTTGAGGCACATGAAACAGTCTGTCCTTTAAATTTATCTCAAAGTTATATAGTATTTCCCTAATAAAAGCCTGGATGCTCATCTGATAGCAGCTATTTCATCTATAGAAATTTATTAACATGTTGTTACAGACAGACAGAGTTGATCAGTTTTATATTTTCCCAGGGGCTAACTCGGTCTTCTTCCTTCCTTGTATATATTTTGATGACTGGCTTCACATTTTCTTTAATTTTTTTTTTAACAGCATTTTCTAGTGGCTTATCTACATTACTGCATGGTTTTCTTGCTAGAATTTCTATTTAGGCTGAAGTTTTATGGATTATGGGTGGATATGAATGGAAATTCTCAAGAAAGTACTCTTGAGATAATTTTCTCTTTGAAATTTAAGAAATGAGGGGCTTTAGTACTGTGGATTCTATATCTTTTCAAATAATGTAATGATCAAGTTGCTAATACAATTGGGATATTAGCAGAAACTATGGAACTGAAAATATATCAAGGTATTAAGCATAAAACTGGATTGCATTTCATGTTTGTTTTAGTTCAAGATTTTGCTTCCCATGCTGTAACTTAGCTTCTTGGGAGTAGTAGAATACAATACCTGAAATAACACAGAAATTATACTTCTACAGAAATTTTCTTAATTGATTTGCCAGTAGAAGCAACTCTCAGCTCTCTCCCATCACATTTGTAATAATATATGCAGAAAAAATGTGAAAATTTTAAGTAAAAAGCCACACCATTTCATGTAGGAAGGCTGGTTGTATCTTAATGATGCCTTTACATCTGTAGACTTGACAGGTCTATAGCTTCAATCTCACATATAGTGTATAGGTGTCTGTAGTTATTTCCTGACACACAAGATGGCTAATAAAAATCAATATTCAGATAACAATTATCGGACTGCCCTGGCATTGTAATGCTTGCTCAGATTCAGGCTAATCTTCCCCTCAGGTCTTGCAAGACTTTTGGCAAGAGACAACTTAATAGTATTAATTACTATCATAAACACAGAGAATAATAGGCAGATTTTTTAAATTGTATGTAAAGGATTACTTCTTGAAGATTTTCAGCTCTCAACAGGATTTAAATATATAATTTATATGATATATGAAATTCAGACATGTTTGTTAGGAAAAATAGATATTCATCTGTATGACTTACACTTAGCAATGTGGTAGATTTCTTTGAAGTCTTGAAACCGTTTGCTTTCAGAAGGAAGAACAGTATAGCTTGCTGTTATATTTTTACTATTATTAAAATTATTAATAATAATAAACTAACATAGTGCTAAGCAGATATTTTCCATAACATACCTCTAAAAATCATTTATCGAACAAATAGGTATTTTGTAAAACAAAAGCAATAAAGCTCAGCAATGAACACCATCACTACTCATAGCAGCGTAGTCAGCTCACCTGATGCCAAAGTTTATGGAAAGCAAACAGGTTTGCCAGTGAATCCCAAGGCTATTTATCCACAGGCATTTACTGGCTACATCTTGGAGCAGAGTCTTGCTGAAATAATCTCATTGGGTTAGAATTAAGCATGCTGTCAGCAAGCAGAAGAAAAGGCAAAAAAAATGTCTCCAGAACTATCTCCAGAAAGAAAAGGTAATAATTCTTTGAGCTCATCGGTAATATTAATATGAACAATCCTCTGACAGTATTAGTCTGCTTATCTTTTGAGGCTAGAGGCTTTAGAAGGAGATTTCTTTTGTCTTTTCTACTGCTTGCTAACATTATTCCACACTGTGATCCACGATCCTTTCTTCTAAGGGAAGTCACTTGTAACCTTCGGGGATAAGGGGAAGTGCCTACATACCTGAATTCTGAAAAGAATGAGGATACTTCATTTTTGCTTGTGGCAAACTTAACTGCAGCAAAGATTTTAAAGCTACAATTCAGCTAAACACAACAGGATGAAGATTCAAAAAATGAACCAGCTCAAGCTGCTGAACAAGATAAAGGGATGTATGTGAGTTATAAAGAGCACGTAAATACACTGCTCTATACTACAAAGAAGCAGCAATTTCCTTAATTTTCAGGTCATAGATTTTTGTAACACTTTTAGACTTCAAATATCTGGCATCCTAAAGGATGTCTTAACTTCTAGCAGAATCACAGAATGAATCACAGAATGATAGAAGTTGGAAGGGACCTTTGAAGACCAGCTAGTTCCTCCCCATCCCACCCCGCCCCGGCAGGGTCACCAAGAGCACATTGCATAGGATCACGTCAAAGGGTGATTTGAATATCTCCAGAGAAAGAGACTCCACAACCTCTCTGGGCAGCCTGTTCCAGGGCTCTGACACCCTCACAGTCAAGAAGTTTTTCCTCATATTCAAACAGATCTTCCTGTGCTTTAGTTTGTGCCTCTTGTCCTATCACTGACCACCACTGAAGAGAGTCTGGCTCCATCCTCTTAATACTCTCCTTTAAGGTATTTATACACATTGATAAGAGCATCTCTCAGACTTCTTCTTTGGGCTGAACAGGTCCAGATCTCTCAGACTCCTCTCATTCAAGACATTTTCCAGTCCCCTAACCATCTCTGTACCTTTGTGCTAGACTCTCTCTCCAGTAGTTCCATGTCCCTCTTGTACTGGGGAGCCCAGAACTGGACACAGTACCCCAGGTGTGATCCTACCAGGGCTGAATAGAGGGAGAGGATTACCTCCCTCAACCTGCTGGCAACACTCTTCCTTATTCCCCTTTGATTAAAACTGGCCTTCTTGGTCACAAGGGCACAATGCTGGCTGATGGTCAGCTTGTCCACTTGAATGCCCATTTCCTTCTCTGCACAGCTCCTCTCCAGCAGGTCAACCCCCAGCCTGTGGTTATGTGGTGAATGTAGTTACTCCTCCCTAGGTGCAGGACACAGCACTTGCCTTTGTTGAACTTCAGGACGTTTCCTCCCCACCCCATTCAGCCTGTCCAGGTCTCTCTAATTGGCTGCACATCACTCTGGTGTATCAGCCACTCTGTTCAGTTTTGTATCACCAGCAAATTGCTGAGGGTGCACTCTGTCCCTTCATCCAGGCCACTGATGAATAAATTAAACAGAATTGGACCCAATACTGATCCCTGGGGCACATGGCTAACTACAGTCCTCCAACTATACTGCATCACCGATTACAGTCCTTTGAGCTCTGCTATTTAGCCAGTTTTGAGTTCACCTCACTGTCCACTTATCTAACCCACACTCCCTGAGCTTGCCTATGAGGTTGTTATGGGAAACAGTGTCAAAAACCTCACTGAAGTCAGGGTAGACAACATTCGCTGCTCTTCCCTCATTTACTCAGCCACTCAATCCATCATAGAAGGCTATCACAGAACAGTTGAGGTTGGAAGGGACCTCTAGAGATCATCTAGTCCAACTCCCCTGCTCAAGTAAGGACACCTACAGCACGTGGCATAGGGTGGCATCCAGGCAGGTTTGGAAGATCTCCAGAGAAGACGACTCCACAGCCTCTCTGGGCAGCCTGTTCCAGGGCTCTGTCACCCTCACAGGAAAGAAGTTCTTCCTCACATGGACATGGAACTTCCTGTGTTTCAACTTGAACCCAATACCCCTTGTTCTGTCACCAGCCACCACAGAGAAGAGTTTTGTCCCATCCTCCTTACATTCACCCCTCAGGTACTTACACCTATTGATCAGATCTCCTCTCAGTCTTCTCCAGACTAAACAGGCCCAGCTCACTTGACCTTCCCTCATAAGGTAGATGCTCCAGTCCCTTAATCATCTTTGTCACTCTATGCCAGACCCTTTCTAGAAGCTTCACTTCCCTCTTGTGTTGGGGAGCCCAGAACTGCACACAGTACTCCAGGTGCAGCATCACCAGAACGGAGGAGAGGGGGAGGATCCCCTCCCTCCACCTGCTGGCAACACTCCTCCTGATGCAGGCCAGGATCCCTTTGGCCTTCTTGGCCACAAGGGCACATTGCTGACTCATGGTTAAGTTCTTGTCAACCAGGATTCCCAAAATCCCTCTCTGCAGAGCTGCTTTCCAGAAGGTCAACCCCTAATCTGTACTGGTTATTCCTCCCCAGGTGCAGGACCCTGCACTTGTCCTTGTGGAACCTCAGGAGATTCCTCTCTGCCCAGCTCTCCATCCTGTCAAGGTCTCTCTGAATGGCAGCACAGCCATCTGGAGTGTTGGTCACTCCACCCAGTTTGGTATCATCCGCAAACTTGCTGAGGGTGCACTCTGTGCCCTCGTCCAAGTCACTGATGAACAAGCAGAACAGCACTGGGCCCAGTATTGACCCCTGGGGGACACCACTGGCCACAGGCCTCCAACCAGACTCAACGCCATTTATCACAACCCTCTGGGCTCTTCCATCCAGCCAGTTCTCAATCCACTTCACTGTCCACTCATCTAACCCACATTTCTGGAGCTTTCCTACGAGGCTCTTATTGGAGACAGAGTCGAAAGCCTTGCTGAAGTCAGGGTAGAAAACATCCAGCCCTCTCCCATCGTCCATCCAGCCAGGTATCCCATTGTAGAAGGCTATTGGGTTTGTCAAACATGACTTTCCCTTGGTGAATCCATGCTGACTACTCCTGATCACCTTTGTCCTCCACCTGATTAGAGACAACATCCAGGATGATGTTCCATCACCTTTCCAGGCACAGAAGTGAGGATGACCAGCCTGTACTTTCCTGGGTACTCATTCTTCTTGCCCTTTTGGAAGACTGGTATAACACCGGCTTTATTCCAGTCTTCAGGCACATCCCTGTTCTCTGTGGCCTTTCAAAGATGATGGGGAGTGCCTTAGACATTCTACTTCACTTGCTGCAGGAGGAGCAGGTACTAAAATGTTTCCTATCCGATAATCCGTACGCAGTGCTGATCTCTAATTCTGCATGGCACAGTTCCTGTCTAGCTTTTCTTTCCTGTCTACGTTTTGATTTTTCCCAGCTCATTTTAGCCAAGAGTATGTCGTTCTCCATCTGTGGAGAGATCTGCAAAATGTCTAGCCACTTCTCGGGTATCTCTGTGTTTATATTCTGCTAAATTGACTTTGATTTGTAGCCTGCATTTACTTGATTCCTGACAATTGATTTCCAAAATGTCTTGTTGCTTGAGCAGCACTGTGACAAACTTGAAGTCACAAGGATCAAGCTCCCCTGCTACAGTACTTAAATTCCCTAACGCCATCTCCTGCACTTTGCGCTGTTACGTTGCATCCCATTTCCATTTGTTCCATCTTTATGAGATGCAGCTCTCCTTTTCTGTACTAATGACCCTCATTCTTTGTCATCAGTGAGTTTGATTAGTGTAATTCTATGTTCTGCACCAAAAGCCGTCAAATTAGTCCTTAAGGCACTCTATTATCTATATCTATCCAAATCAATACTTTCTTTTTCATTACCAATTCCCTTCATCTTTTCTTTTTACCAGATGTTACTGTCTGCCATGGTTTCCTGTCTGACTCCCCGCTTCTCGAGCTGGATTTCAGTTTGGCTGTGGTATTTTTCATTTACTTACTTATTCTTTGTTCAATTGCTAGACTTTCCTTATCTCGAAATGGTTTATTTCATTTCTTACATTCCCATCTAGTTACTTAAAGACATTTTATTAACTCGATGAAGTACTAAAATGGGAAGTAGATGACTTAAGAAAAAACTATCTCTTAAAAACAGTGAACGACTTTTATATATATATATATATATATAAACATAAACAAAACAAACACAATATATTGTAATAATTACAACAATGAGAATATCAAGAAAAAGAAAATAACACCAAAACTTAATTAAGTTGTTTTTATAATTGAGATCACAGCTAAATGGAGTCATAGCTGCTGTGCCTATGTTACTTCCAGTCTACCCATTTCTTGAATATGATTTCCCTCAGCTTCCAAATGAGTATTTTTCTGTCTCTAAACCCATAATGTTTCAGAGTTATAGATCTATAGTGTTCAGTTCTTAAAGCTCTGGACAATACAGCAAATAAAGTTCATTATGTAGTACTGCCAGTATCTGTCATAGTGACTAAAAATATATACATCATTATTATATACACACATTTTTTTTGTAAATAAAGTTTTAGACATTCTCTAAGAAAACTGAAAGGCTATTTTCTCCCCCTTTTATATAACTACAAACTTGTGAACTACATACTTTGGGTGAGAAAGACTTACTGATCTCAGTATTTCACTACAATTAGTGACCAACTCTATCCCTAATACTTGCATTGAGAAGAGACATCTACTACACTTCTGATCTTCCCTTTAGGTCTTATGAATGTTTTTCTTCTCCTTTTGTATTGCATTGAGACACACTTCATCGTCTTGCTCTTTGCAGTATTTATAATCATTCTTCTCTGAGTACAAAGAAGGAAAAAAATCCTTCCCATTCTCTCTGGTGTCTGTTAATACCTATGGTGATTACAAAATGTAATATATATGGAAAAAAACTATACTCCTTGGCACTAAGTCAAAAAAATTAAGACTTCATGAGAAAAATCAAATGAGAAAGCAAGTGAAATGAAAAGCCAATGTAAGTCCTTATAGTGAAGAAAAGAATAAAAGTCAAACAACTAGAGATTTTCCTGGCCATCTGATGACACAAGAGCTAGAAGTATGTGTTTTCTTGCCAAAGTTACCAGAAGGCTCAGATGTAGTACCAAGCTATTTAGTTTAACCATAAAGAAAATTATATAACCTAACTTGATTAGATTAGTCTTGATCTAACAGTACACTAAAGTTATATTATAGTCTAATAGACAACTCTAGCTTATAAAATAATTCTAATCCAATACACCGACATACTCAATACTTGTCTAAGGTAAGGGCAATAAAAAGATGGCCCCTCAGCAACATATCAGACTCTGTTTGACATTACGATAGGCAATCTCTTTTCTGTTCATAAGATTGTCCAAAGTCAGAGATTATTTACAACACTAGAAAAAGAAAGCTGAAAAATATAATAGACAAGAAAAGATAAGTGAATGAGATCATTCAACGTGGCTGACAGCAGCTTCCCACATCAGAACAGCAAGAATAGTTGGGCTTCAAGATATTGTCATATACCATATAAAACTAGGTATCAAAATAAACCACAGAAATTAAGCAACAGATTTTAATAACAAAAGAATGCTGTGGCGATCTGCAAGAGATTCAAAGATGAAAAAGCTGGTTTTCCATTGGGAAATAAAGGACTGAAGAAAGCAGTGTGTGTTACATGGATGGGTGTCTAGACAGCATGATAATCCTACAGACTTTAATGTGCAGGATGTAAGAGCAGTCTGGTATCCCTCATAGAGGAATATAATGCTGGTAAGAACACAGGAATGGCATCATCAGCAATTACTTTCAAAGTGTTATTCCTTTAAGGCTCCTGTGCATATTCCTCCAGGATTGCCAAAACTAAAAAGCAGCAGGCTGCATATCATTGAAACTGAAATATCATGTGATAATGATTGACTCTGTGGAATGATTCCAATGTCCTGCAGTGATAGGAAGAAAAAATAAAACAAACAAAAAATCTTAAAATAAAGGGTGTTTTATTTCAAGGCAATCTCAAAATACACACATTGCTTACATTTTCTGAATTAGAATCCATTCAAATTGTTCCAGTTAAGGCACAGAGTGCACAGAATAAGACTGAAACTGCTTCTAACTAGCAGGTTGGTAAATGAACTCAATTGTTTAAGCATTTTAACCACTTCTCACTTATCTCTTAAGTGCAATAGCATTGATCATGAGTTGATGCCTAAATATGTATGCAGAGACTTATTCACTTAACTCACAGGAGAACTTAAAAGCTTTGTTTAGATATACTTATTTTGGAATGGATGGAGACCTTTCATAGGTTTTGAAGAGTGACTATATGAACTTGCCAGCTGATGTAAGGAGAAGGAAAGTGGTGGAAGAAGTGATGACTTAGTAAAGAACTGAACCAACACAAAGACTGAGGAAAAAAAACTGAAACTTTTCTGGACAGTTTATTATTATGTGATCTGTGATGTTTTAATGCAAAGTCTGGGAGAAGAGCTGCCACCTGCTTCAGGTGACAGTATACACTTTTACACATCCTTTTGTTAGTCCAGAAAAATCATCTCTTCTATCCTATTCCACAGCTGCTTTATAAACTATTGCTTAGGTCTCAAAGATGCAAAAAGATTCTATCATCAAAAATACTTTCTGCTACCTACACTCTATAAAACTCTGTTATAGTCAATATGAGCTTCTATATGACAATGACATGCAACATAGTCACAAGAATTGTGCAGTATCTCATTATTTCTTTTAAAAATGGTGTGAAGTGACAATATCAGAACCTTGGGAATAGGGAATACAGGAGTATTATATTACAGAGATATGGAGTGAAATGTAATATCTTACAAATTAATTCAAGTAAAGCAAAGCTTAAATTCTAAACTATCTGCTAATGGTTATTAAACTCCAAAGATAAATTGGATTAGGGAATATATTTTATGGAGCTAGGTTTACCACACTTTTTTACTTTGTCACTGGTATTCACCAAGCATGACATTAACCTTAAGAGATGATGACCAACACATATATATGTTTTTACAATAAGAACTCAAGACTTTCATAACGCAAAGAATTCTTGCATAGCCAACATTCCACAGCAAAATATTAGGATGAACTAGCTAACCCAGGGCCTCCCTTTTAGGTTACAAACCTTAATTTATCTGTTCCAGTTTTGTACCTCGAGATTCGAGCCATTGATAGAGGAACTGATAGGGCATCTAGCCAGCGCTTCTCATATTTTGGTTCATTAGCTATGGGTGAAGAAGGTGATGATGGAGCCTGTACAAAATAAATGAGAATTAGTAAGCACAGTCTACCAGACAATAGAGTGCATAAATTATGAATATGCATTTCTGACGGTGCTTGTCTTGGAAGGGAATAATATAAAGCAATAGGATTATTCAAGAAACTCGGGATCTAGTAGAAAAAAATTTAAAAGGCTCTGTGTAAGAAATGAACACTGGCCATCTTGCTACTATGCTTGCGATGTAATTTCAGTACTTCAGAAATTCTAATTTCTGTATATATTTAAAGACTATAGTAGGCATGCAGAATATTGATTTCTTATTCACACACTGTGACTTTTATCCACAGTTTTATTTAATAACAGAGAGAAAATTCTGAGTTTCATGTTATCAATAACTATATATGTTATTGATGTATTGACTGATGAATTAAAATATATATATATATCTTTGAAGTTTTTTCCAAAAATATTTATTCTAGTAAAGATTGCTGGCATCATTTAAGCAGTAAAACATGTCAAAATCTCAGAAGAGTGAAAATAAATACTTGTATGACCTATTTAGTCCATGTAATGAGAAAAAAAATAAAAGAAAATAACATTAAATTAAATGTGTGTAAATGCCATTGCAAACTAAGTTAAGGGAATAAGACTGGACATATTGCTATTGATAAAAGGTTCTAGACAAACCTAACATAGAGATTATATAAAGATCAGCTTCCTAATATATATATTGCCTCCTGTGTATCATAGCTGATTATTTAATTAGTTTCCAAAGGCATCACAGAAAGAAATATGAACAGTATTTTTCAGATTGTCACAGAACCAGTAACACTAATATATATATAATATATATATATACACATATATGTACATGCAGTGGTACGTGTGTAGTTCATTATTTATGACAATGTCCAGAGGTTTGTAAAAACGGAGTTTTACTCCATTGGAAGTACAGATGGAACAGTACAGTGGAAGCACATTTGCCCAAATTTAGAAAGAAATCATGGCTACTGGTTTTGATTGCTATTGATTTGAAAATTGTGTTTACAGGTAGAAATCAATTCAATTAGGAACAACTAAGTAACTACCGTAATTCAGCTGGTATTCATTGTTCAGAGTACCACTCAGGATATATGATTATGTACTGCAAAATGATTATTATATGGGAACAAAAGAACACCTAGGAACTTCTTACAGAGCTCACAAAAATGATAACTCAAAAAGGTTTCATTGATACTCTTATCTCACTATCATGACGCCTGAGCACTTCACTCTTTTATAACGATAGCAATATTATAGAGAAGCAGCTGAGAAAGATTCACAGACATAGCTATTAAGGCCAAGACTAGGCATCTGTATTTTCTATCTGTTATCACAGGCTGTAGAGAGAATTTTTTAGCACAGGATGTAGTTGAAAATTTGCCTTTTTTTTTTTTTTGAGGACCCAAATATGTACTGAATAGTACTTACAAAAGCAGAAACACTACAGAATGATGTACCTTCAGCTCTTTTAAGCTCCAGTATTCAAAAGCCATGAAAATTACTCAAAATAAAGAACATTCTGAGATTTGTATTATTTCTAGTTCTTTTTCTTGCTCATAAGCTTTTAGGGTTAACTTTTTTTTTTTTTTTTTGGAAAGTTCTTACAGCCAGCAAGGGCTGATCTTTCTATTTATTTCTTTAAATAAGCCAGAATCATTTCATATTTTAAAAGGACCACTGAAAGGTAGTGACAGAGGAACGCCTTCTAGTAAATCAAAAATCTGTAATGGAATCATCAGAATTGGTAACACTAAAATGTCTCTTATGAATCAAACTATTTGGGGAAAAGAATTTCATTTAGAATACTTGCAAAGTCCCTCGGAAAATCCAGCTTTCATCTGACTGATATCTTCTGGGGTTGTTGCAGTATGAATAGTTAACAATAAAGTTCATGGACTAATTCTATTCTGCACAATTAGCCTCAGAAGGTGTCTCCAGAGCTTAATATAAATTTTATAAGATCACAGTGAAGAATCTGTTACATATTTTTGAATTCTGCCCAAATGATTTTGTGACATAATTTCATGCACTCCAAAGTTGAAAATGATCAACACAATCTAAAGAACCTGTCTAGAAACTGATAAGTCAAAGAATAAAGCTGAAGGTAGGTTATTGCAGTCAAACATAAATGCTTGAAAACAATCAATACAGTTTATATGCAATAATTAGAAAGTAAAGAAGTGCCACAATTTTTGAAGTATCCTCATCTATTTTTCCTATCCTCTTCACTCTCTAGATATGGAACATATGTAGATAATCTGAACATAATAGCCTGGCAAGATAAATACAGAAGAATAATTAGCTAAAATGTAACAAAATATAGTAAAGAAAACACAATAATTTGGAGCAATGCTCCTCACTCTTTAGGGGCATTATCAGACTGCCCCAAGACAACTTATGCATATATATTGATGAATGAACTGGACAAGGTGATGAACACTGGACTGATCAAGTTTACTAAGTACACCAAGCAAAGAAGACCAATAAAAATAAAATCAAAATGAAAATAGTTGCAGAAGAATCTCATTATATTTAGTATTTCTCTAGAATTATTAAATATTACATTTCTCACCAGAGAAAGTGATTAGGAAACAATCATTCACTGGATCTTTTAATATAAGCAGCAGAAATATCAAATAAGAGGTAAAGTGCAGAAGGATAAAAACAAAGAAAGGATGGATATCTCTACACAACATAGAGTGAAGCTGTGAAACTTCCATCCACCAAGTTGTAGGTCCTAAAAATTTATATGCAATCAAGCAATAAAAATATATGTAATCAAAATCAAAGCAAAGGGACTAAGTGCAAAGATACAAACTTCATCTCAGGAAATCTCTGTGACTGAAATCACTGGAGGTGTAGAGAATATACCACAGAAATAAAGCTAGATATTTCTTCTGTTCCTATTCCAGAGCACACGTTGACAACCAAGTCCAGCGTGCTGAGCTGGCTGCCCTTCAAGCCTGCTGTCTACTAAATAGCTGCTGCTCATGATGCAACTCTCCACATTTCCCCCGCCCAAAGTGCTAAAAAAAAAAAAAAAAAAAAAAAAAAAAAAATTTGGCTGTTCAGGGATCACCTCTGCAGTCCCATCTTTTATCTTCTGGTCCATTTCACACCTTTGCCTTTCTGCTGAGACCACCAACAATGGTGCCAATTAGTGCCAATTTGCTTGTAACACCTGTCCATTAGGAAATGGACTGAGCACAAAAATCTCATTTTTGACAGAACACTGAACAAGAATCAGTTTGTAATGACACATAATCACTACCCACCTGGGACAGCTGTGAACTGTTGGCCTGGAGGAGGGAACGATTCTGTATCCCATTAGCAATCACTGACCTATGAAGGACAATTTATACGAGAGCTTTGTTTTTTTTTTTTTTTTTTTAAAAAGCATATTCTATAACGACTCATTATGGGTCAACCAAAGAGTCTTTCCATAAGTAGAATAAAGCATTCTCTGTTAAGTGGAAGACCTAATTAAATATGTCTGTATAATCAAGCTTCCACTATCAGAAGCAGGAAGGTAGAAAACAGGATTGCAGCTGCTTGTAGCTGTCAACTTTTCCTCCTGTTGTGATAAATTGCCCAGAGCTTGCGCAATTGGTTATTTTACTTTGTTTTTTTAAAAACAAAAACAAATAAAAAAAAAACTACCACTCATTCTGGATCTCTACAAGGAAAATACTGTGTCATTGGAGGAAAGTATTTCTGAATCTTCCCTAGTAATTTAATTTGCAATTTCTCTTACGGCCGCTCCTTGAAAGCAGCCACAGCGATTTTCTAGGTTGATACAGCTCTTTCTTTATAATGGGCTTCAGACAGGTTGAAGCTCAGTTAAGGTAGTTTGGAAGGCAGAAATATACTCAGTCGTTCTATTCAGTGTGCTTCAGCTTGCACTTTAAAATACTCTTTGCTTCATACCACAAATATAATATGGTTTGCAGGAAGCCAGGTCTTGCAAAATCTTCATAGTGGGTGAAGATGAAGGAATATACCTGGATACCAATGCTATTGGAAGGATGTAGTCAAGAAATAGCTAGGAAGATGTGATTCTTCTGGGGGTACTCTGCCTTCCTTGTCACTTCTCAATACGGTAATGTGTTCACTGAAATTGCTCTGTTCCTCCTACCAGTGATGTTTCTCCACTGGGGATGGAGAAAGGCATAAACTGGTGTCCCCATATGTGCTTTTTGGATATATCCGGCATTTAATATTCAGTAAATATTTGAATGGAATACAGAAAAAAACATTATTAAAGAAAGCAATGTCCAAAGATAAAATTACAGGTTTAAACATTTAATAAGTTGGGTTTAAAAGTTTATCATGTGCAAGAAGATTTATTTTACATAATGCAACCAGTTATTAACGTAATCAGTGCAAATGATTCCACAAAAGGCTTATTTGTGTTCTGTAAGACTTTTGTCTTCTATCAAAACCCCTTATTTATTGCAATTACTTCCAAACTTGCATGTTTCCAGGTTTCAAAAGTCTGGTAAGATATTCACTTACAACAGCTTTTAAGAAAACCTAGATCAAACACGTATGGATACTTCACATATTGAAACTTAACGTTCAATGAAGTTATTGTTTTGACTAAGATAGAAAGGTAAAACTAGCTAAAAGGAAATGAATAAGTGGGATACCCACAGGAGAAAATTACAGCCTGTTTTTTTGTGAGTTTTTCCTGCCTTCTGTAAGATCTTTATGATTAATTTATAATGCATTTTATTTTTGTTTTAGATAATTTATCATTCAAAGCATATTATTAAACTGTTGAACCTGTACGGTTTTTCTATTAAGAACATGCGTATGGAAAAGCAGGGTTGATACTAGATAATTGCCTTTGTTGACAGTGGATAAAATAAAAGGTTATGAGGATGATATTATTTATCTTCTAATGCATTTTTTTGTATTTACTCTTTATTAAACATTATTTAAAAGTTCAGAACAGAAAGGCAGATCTTTATTGAATATGTATATGAAAATGTTAGCTACATTAATATATTTGATAATGCAACATTTAAAATTTATGAAGTGAAACTTTTAACTATACTTAATATATAAACTTTAATTCTTTAACTATAATTGAAAACACTGGACAACAGGTTTTGATGAATTCTAGTAAAACTTCGAATATAGTAAGTATTAACTTTTTTTCATCTTTTTGATAGAAATTAGAGTGTCTCTTATCAAATCTCCATTGCTACACATATTAGAGCATACTCGAAACCCCTGTAGGTAATAAGCTTTTCAGTGTAGGCTGATTTGTCTTACAGTTTATTCTGGGGAAGGACTTTAGACTTTTATAATTTCCAATGGCATTGTACAAGTCTTTGAATATGCTCAACCACATTAGCTCTGATTAGTGAAACTGTTCAGGGGATTGTCAAAAGTAGACTGGTAACTAAAACTGGAAGTGGAGGGGCAGAGAACTTGAAAGCTCATCCTGTATAGTTTAAAAGCCTCAGATCCAGCCAATACCCTGTGAAATTGCACCACTCTGAATCAGGGCATAATTTAATGTAGTTTTCAATTTTTAAAGACTATATATTCTAGTATCATTGCCAAAATAATGCAGCGCTGCCACCCCACACACAAACATCATTTATATAATTATGTGAATAAATTTTTGCCAGCTTAGTTTTAACCTGGATCAGTTTTAACCTCTTGCGATGCCTAGCTAAAGAAACACACTATATAGAGATCGCTGCTGCAAACAAGAGTCAATTAAAGTGTTGGTCTAGTCTCAGAATTCATATAATGATGACATCAAAATACCTATGCATTCCTTTCATGCAGCATCAATTCAGCAGAGGGTTGGTGTTTATGTACTTTTAATGGAGTGCTTAGAAGCAGGTGCACAAATCTGTGACAGCTTTAAAACGATAGTAATTAGGTGGTAAAGCATGCATCACCAAATCATTTAATAGATAAAGGCTTCTATACAGGAAACAAGCTCTTCCAGATGAAATAACAATTTGGACAAGTAATTGGATGTCTTTAAAATTCAGTGGAAGCAGCAACTTTTAATTACAGAGCTCTACTCTACATTATTTTAATCGGCAGGCATTGTTTAATTAAATGGAAAGAAGGTGAAACAGCATGTTAAACAAGGGATTGCCCTCTCTCTTTCTATCACAGGAAAAAAAAAAATTGAATTTAAGGCTGTCTCACATGTATGATTTTAAAATTGAATGGCTGCTCTCACAGGCTCTTTTTTTTTTTTTTTTTTTTTTTAATTTAATGCATGAACACCCGTATGCGGTGCTTACATAAGAGTCTGTGGTAGGGGGTTGAACTGCCCTGTTAACTATAGTAGCTACATGTTTAAATTAGACTGGTATTTCTGCTACTGATGAGGAACAAATTAAAAATTTTTCAATTCTATTAATTATCCAGAGGTGATTTACAATGGAAATATTAATTAATATTTCATTATAGTTGTGCTGCCAGGTACTCTTACATTATTTTTTAAAATGATTCAATAAAGTGCAAGCTTGACTAAGATATTTTTTGAGAATAGATATGGATTATTTGACAGAACCTTGCACTTTTTTCTTTAATTTGCTTCCCTCAGGTTAATATCTAATTGGTTCCTGAGTAGCCTCAGTGACCTTGCCTGGAATGCCCTTCCAGCTACATCCATTTTTGGAGGGGGGAAATGAGGACAACAGCAGGGAGAAAAATAATTAAAATTCAGAAGGAAAAAAAAAAAGTAATTGTGATTCACCTCAAATTATAACTGCAGTTAGAAATAAAAACATTATGTTACTGGTATATAAAGAATACAAGAATAGAGAAAATAATGCTGAGATCAGTATGGAGTCATACTACAAATGTGAATATATTCAAATTTTGCCTATTGCAGACAGTTTTGGGGAGCTTTCCACATCCTCAGGTAGACAGAAGTATCCCTGCACACAGGAAGTAGCTCATACATTGGACAAATTTTATGATTCCACACAGTCTGAGGAAGTGCACATCTGCAGGGTCTTGACGAATAACACTGGATGGAACTTTGTGAGAGAACTTTTTGCCTCTTAGTTGCCTGCATCTCTATTTCCATGCTGATCATTATCAAGGCTTGGTATTTAGAAAAATAATCTACACTAACTAGGGCAACAATAGGTGGATCTATCCACCTATCTATTAAAATACATATTATTAATATATATTAAAAAAGTTAGATTGGACAAAAGATTTTGTCCAATAATCTAGTGTAAATGTCATACATCCAGAGCTCTCCTCCTGGACTCTTGTATGTCTTAGGCTTTACAGAAGACCATCATTCTTTAACGTAACACTCACTCCAAAGAACTCCTTTATGCATCTGTGCAAAGCCAAACTACTCAATACAACCAGTAAAACCTACAGAGCAATATCACTAACACTAACATAGATTTCTAGTGACTAGGAAGACAAGCTGCTCCCCAGGATTCATCAGCTAGGGAAACCACTCAAAATATTTTAATTGTAAATGAAATATATTAAAAAAAAAAAAAAGTAACTAGGGCAAAGAAAAATGCCAGTTATATGAGAAAGAATAACAAAATAAATAATAAACCTATTTATCTTTTAAGCCATTTCCTTTGTGCCACTGATGAGAAGTAAAATGAAAAAAAAAAAGTAAAAAATATGAAAACAACTTGTTTGCAATAAGAAAGAGCTGTCTGTGGGAAAAACATGTACAAATAATAAATAAAAACAGAAGAGATACCGACTGCAACTCAAGATACACTCTCTTTGGCATACTAGTTCCACAGTTCCACTATTGCACTTCTTTGTTGAGTATGACTAGAAGTCTTAAAAAGACAATCCAAAGCCAGAAGCTTGTACATGGTCTTTCTTGGTCTGATTTGTTTCCAATGGAAACAGAGTAAGGCCAGTCTTAGTTAAAAATTTTTAAACCTGCCTCCTGGACACAGAATGTAAACATCAGATCAACTTAAAATGTTTTCGCTGAGTTTTTTTTTTTTTTTTTTTTTTTTTTTACTATTAGATATTATAAAATAATAAACATTGCTCAGTGTTTACTTATCAGCTAGCAAGACTTTTGCAATTCTACATTTCCTTTCAACAGACTTTGCTAAGGCTCTAAGTTAAAAAAAAATGAAATCATAAAACCATATTCAATTTAAACTTCAGTAGGAAATTAAACAGTGTTTAGTTTCTGTGCAGAAGAAATGACAAACAAGAATAAGCTTCAATGCCTGAAGAACTATTTCTGGTGAAAGTATTAACAGAGAACCCCAGTGAAAATCCCAGTCAGCTCCAATGTCAATTAGAGACATACAGTGCTTTTGAACATTTAGATCTGAACTAATGAAGTTTCTTACTCAACAACAAAATAATTCCATATACTATTCTGTAGTAATAGAGTAGGAAGCCTTTTTCCAGCCTTTTTTTTCTACTCCTTTGACTTCTAAAAGTTGTAATCAGAAGAGAAAATTCAGATTATTTTCCCAAGTATGCAGAAGAGACAGCCATTTCAAATTTATTCATGAAGTAAAAGAAGCGCACTTATTTGCAGTGTATTTATCTCATTTCATATAGGTCCTCAGGCCAGCAGCAGTCCAAAATATTTAAGTGTACCTAGCTAATCTATTGCAACATTTTTTTTCTTTTCTGTTCAGCAGATATTGATGATACTTTCATGACAGTAACTAACACTGAAACACTGAGTGAGTGACAGTACTCTTAAAGTACTATAAAGTATTCATTATATTTGTTACATTTTATGCTCATGCATTACTATATGATGCAGTATATATTAAATTCAATTTAGAGCTTCAAAATCTATACCTATAATACTTCTACTCTCAGTAAGAAAATCATGGATTTCCAGATCAAAGAAGGTCTAAGTCTACTGGTATCACATGCTAAACAAATCTAATATAAAAAGTATTGATCTGAAATCTTGAAACTTCTTTAAAGTGAGCTCCAGGATAGCAAAAATGGAGAATAAAATAAAACTTCAGAATGATAAATCAAGTGTTTATACTGAACTGCAAGATGTCATATAAGCAATCAAAAATAAAATCATTGAAGCTTTTAGATATAGTGCAGCAATTGGATCACAATTCAATAGCAAAAGCACTTACTAAAAGCATCCATCGGCATAACTTTGTATTGGGGTATCCATCCACTTTCTTGGAGCCTTTTCCCTTTTTTCAAGGGAAAAGCTTTTTACACGCTTGATTGAGCCATACATTTTACTCTGAAGTCAGGGTCTTGCATAGCATATTAAACATTTAGCATCCTACAGATCCCATCAATTATTGGAAATCTGTATTTTTTCTCCTTTATAAGCTAAGGAGGTGATGAAGTAGACAACATATTTCTTAATGCAAAACATTTCCATTTAATAGATGAAACAAAGTAACTAAGGAAATAAAGATATAAAAGAAATATAGAAAATCCTAAATGTTTTAGTTTCACCTAACCAACCCAACTCACCGTATACTTTTTCAAAATATAATTAGAATTCTTAAATTACATAGCCTACTTTGGTCTCAGCTCACTTATTAGAGTACCACTTTGAGACCTTTTCTCAGGGAAGCTGGATTTTCAAACAAATGAAAAACAACTACATTCTCCCCATGTGCCTGGCAACTATCCTATTGAATAATAATAACTTAATTGTATTTTTATTGTATTTTGTTATATGCTTTTAATAAAAGTTATTTCAGGCTTTTGCTTTTTTTCTAGTCAGCCAGAAACCTAGGGCATCTGGAGAGCAAGAAGAATAACCGTATTGTATTTTCCCCATTGTTTTGTAGTGCAGATCATTGAGGTACATGACCTGTAATCCCTTGCCTTGAGACCAGCTCCGCCTGTAGCACTAAAGACTGAACATCTTTTGCTCCCCTCACATTGCATTCAGTAGACTACGTATCATTCACAAATGAATGTATCTGTCACTACAAACCCCTATAGCATTTTGTCACAGTGCCAAAGCACAAAATAATTAGATATAAAGAGGGCACTTCAACACATTTCCTCATGCTCAATAAAGTACGTAGTACATAGATTTTCAGGGAATCACTACTGAAAGGCTTTACTGTTTTGATATATGCACCACTGAAAACCCTGTCTGTTGGTTAAAGTACTGTACTGCATACTGCTCAAATAGTGTAAGAAGGTTGTATGTAAATCCATGATATCACATACCACATATAACAGACCCTGCACATTTATGATCGTAAACGTATGTCTGACATAGGACTTCAAGCTAGTAATAGAACTGAAAATGGTATGTTAAATGGTATGTTAGGCAGAAATAGCTGTACGTTAACATGACTAGACTACTTTCTACACGATACAAGTCAGTATTTCCATGGCACATTCTGTTGCGTCATGTGAGCGTTACGGCCTGGCACAGCATTAGCTCAAGTGTCTATCTCTGTTCTACTGTTTTTCAGAACACACATGCTGAATGATAGCTTGTAAAACTGGCGTAACACTCATTCCCTTTCTCTCATTTCTAACCCTTTCTTTGCATTGCATGCTTTTTGGAGCAGCATTTCCAATCATTAATATATGTGCACTACCTAATACAGCACTGATGTGACTGTGTTTAGGAAGTTAGATATGACTGCAATAAGAACTCACAGATGTAACAGATTATTCAAGTGAATCAGATCTCCACTACCAAGGTAAAATTAAAGCTGTTTAAATACCCTTAGCTTTAAAGAAAGTAGGACCAGCTGCCAGAGGAAATAATAGTCCTACTCTTCTCTTTCCATAAAAATGAAAACATATAATTTAAAAAAAAAAAATAGAAACACCCACTAGCTAGTAGTTGAAATACATTCATAACCTCTTTTGAAGTTCTGATCACAGATCACTCACGGCTTACTATGATAAAAGTTTGACTATATATTTTCTGTGGGCTATATTAAAATCTATTTTTTTTTCTGTTTAGAATATTTAGAATGTTTCTTTTTTATTTCACAGTAAAAACTTGGTAATTTGTCATGTTGTTTCATATGAAGGGATATCATGACATTTCTTCAAGGCTAGATAAAATGTAGATTTTTCTACTTTATTTCACTCCTAAGCCATAGTGTCTGGTGCTTGGGCATAGCTCCACATGTGAGCTAATGTTGAACTTCAGAAAAAGAGAGTAAGTGCTATATAAAACCCAAGTTATTTCCTAAGCATTCTCTCTCTCTCTCTCTCTTTTTTTTTTTTTTTTTTTCCTGTTTTTCTGCCTAGATTTCAAGCTTACAGTCTTTTGTGTGCTACCTTGGGAACTGCAATTCTCAATTAATATGTTACAAATGTAAATGCCTCCAGCCACTTATTATCCTTTCGTAATGCGCAGAGTTCAAAATGTGCAATTCCCAAAGTGCAATCATAATAGTTTTTGTAAGTTATTATGGAATACTCCTGTTAGCACTTAAAAGGCATTAATTTACTAAAACATGCTAATGCAATCACATGCAATCATCTGACCATAGCCCTCTACTTATACCATATGCTCTTTGCAAAATGGATTTTTTGCAGAGCACCTGATACTCACACATTGCTCAGGCACAGCAGAATGAAGGACTCCTGATGACTGACTGGGGTTATTGGTAATGCAACAACATAACCTAAAGGAAATAATTAACTGCAAACAAATAAACATGAAACTTTTCGTATCTAGACTCAGTTTGGAGTTTGGACTCTGGGCACTATGTTATAGATATCACAGCATAGATGAAGCTCTGAATTTTAATCAGATGAAACACAGCTTTAAGATGAGTTTAGGGAGACACTGCTCAGAGAAGTGCTGTGGGGAGCAGATGAATACTGGTATCTTTTGCTGAGTTAAAAAAAAAAAAGAAAAGAAAAAGAAAAACAATCAGCAGCTTGCTCTACATTCCCTGGACATACTTTCTGCAAAATATAATATCCAAGTGAAAAGACTACAGTTGCAATTAGTTTGGATCTAAAGAAGTGGTCACCAAGATTGTCCCTTATGTATGGATGCTATTTCCAGTTTCAATCTTGATTTTTAAAACATAACAACATGACCACCAAGAAAACCTGTCTTTTTTGGCTTTGCAAACTAGTCTTTTTCCTTCAAAAAGGAAAAAAAGAAACCCTCATTTTATATTATGCTATGTCATGTTGTTATGTATGCTTCAATCATAGCTGTTTGCTGAAGAAAAAAAGAATTATCTTACAGATTAAAGAACTGGTTGTTATTCCCCCTAATTCTGCTTTCTCATTTCATTTCTTCCTTTTTTTTTTTTCACTTTCTTTACTATTATGAACATTTGCTTCAGAAATTCAATCTTTATATTCTTTTCAGAATTCCATGTGTAAGTCAGCATTTTTAGCTTTATTAAAGCGAACAAAATATGTCAAAAGCCAACATGAACTCATATCCTCCAATACAGTGACCCAATCTTACTGTAGTCACTCTTACAAGCTTCTCAGAACAAAAATTTAGAAATTTAAGAGCCCATGTTGGTTATTTTGTAAATCCAGAATCTGAAAGCATATGCATTTAAAATAAAAAGTAAATAAAAATCCTTAGGATTGCCTTATGTTAACATTCTGAAGATCAGAATGAAAAGTGAATTTACACAGTTTACATCATGTTTTTATTACTAATTTTCTTACCGTGTTAGTTGAGTTTCCATTTAAATGTAAGCCACTGTCAAAGAGAGGTGATGAAGTTCCACTGCTGTGATCACTAGATGGTCCAGGGGAACCTGAAATGAGATGATGAAAGATAACTGCTTATGTTAATATACTACATTACATTATATTATATATTGTTAAGATATTATGTTAATATATTTCAGCTAGAAGAGGAAGATAAAATGAGAACTTTCAATACAAACTACCAAAAGAGAAGCACTGCTTGTATTTCAGAATGACAGTCAATAAAATGTGTCTGCCATACGTGTTACTTTATATGTCTAGAAAGATGAAAGCTGCTGGACTGGTGTCATTATATAAAGACTGTGCTCAAGGGAATTTCTAATATGTTTAACTATTAGCAGGATTAAGCCTTTTTGCACTGAGAATGATATATTTAAAATGAAGTAAGTAATTTAGTTACACAAATCCCATTAATTTTATGAATACATTTCTTATTCAGTATTGATCGACTCATCCTACAGCATAACCATTGTGTGTATTTATAGACAAAGCGAGTAAGAACCTCTCAGGCAAGTGCTAACTGTGCAGACACGTATCCTTTATTAATGGATATATTTTTTGTTACAAGTGCCTGTTATGTTAAGGTATGAGGTACGTTTTAAAACAGAGATTAAAAGCAAGAAGTCATTTTGCACTGTCAATATTGCACAATGATAGTTTCAGAAATTATCTCTGAGATAACTCTTTAACAGTTATGCATCATTATACTACCTTAATGGATAATTTGACTCTAGATTAGCTTAATGCATCTCTATTTACTAACCTATTTTTATAATGGAAGGAGTACAAAGTCACATCATTGTACATTTTTTAAAAAATGTATAATCTTAATAAATAGTTCCAATAACATACTTCATACAATTACTATCAGACAGGACTTGATCTTATCAATAAAGTACATAAAATCAATTTCACAGCATTATATTCATCACCACTGAAAACTCATTTTTTTCTATCTAAGGAAGTCACCTGAAATTGCCTGTAAAACATTTCACATCAATAGGTTTTTCAAGTCTAACATAACAAAAGTCATAAAGTAATTCTTGGCCATATGTTTTCATATGTATTTATTCTACATATCTGAAAGATTTAGCAAAATGCAAGTTAGTTCAACAAAAGCTCATTGTCTCCATAACAAACCTCTGTCAGTTCAGTGCTGACGTTTCAAAATAACACGCTGATTCTGAAGTTCCATCATGTTTTAATTTGCGGTAATTTCTGTATGTCTAAGTGAGGCATTTGTAATGGCTTTATATCTGTGATGGCCGTGGAAACAGGCTGATGGCTGTTCATTTAATTAATCATGTTTTAATATTTATTTTACAAATCATTTGGATATTTAGGTAGTATATATACAGTTTGCTTATATATGTCTAACCCAAGCACAAATAGTAGTAACTATAACATTTTATGGATAGATTCATGTATATGAACATAAAAATTTATATTTGGACTGGTAGATTATCATAATTTGCTGGAAATAATTTCTACATTCTTGATGAAACCATTTAAATAAAACAGTAGACATTAAATTCTCTGCTGTAGATCCCCTCAGTTTAGGGACTCCATTATCTCCTGTAATTATCACAAATACATAAGTCAGAAAGATCCTTAAAATGGAGCTATCCCTTCTCTACTACTAATTTAACCTATCAAATACATGAATTTTAGAGATTTCTAAATCTCTAAATCCAGGTTTTACTAAAATACATTTTACATTACATTAGAATTTATTATTAGAATTATTGTTTTAAATAGAGAAAACTGACATCTGCTGCATGGAAAAATTTAGAATAAATGGCTAAATAACAGATTTCCCTCCTCCTATAGTGTCCTTGCAGATTTTCTTTCCAGTTCAGTAGTTTTCTGCCATTTTCTGAGTCACAACAAACTCTACATATTCTCTCTCAGTCTCTGTCACCTCTCTGACTTGACTTGCAATTGAATTCACAAGCCTTTTATCTTGCTTCCTGCTCTTTGTGCCTCACATGTGCCCACTCGTGGACACATTTAGCACTTTAGAAACTGCCCCTGCCTGTGCTCAAATGCTTTCATGGAAGGTGCTGTTCTCTCGTCTTTCCAAGCAGAGGCAGATAAAAAGAGAGTAAATACACAACACACAAAGTACTCATGTGAAGTAAAACTTTTAATGTCTGCTCCTGTAGTCTTTGCCCAAGTAGATGAGACTTCAAACTAAGTGGGTTTGGTACCAGTCCAACTCAAGATAGTGTTCGAGAAACACTATCTAGACAATATCCTGATGAATACTCATGCCAGATACTATGCATTTGATACACTACGAGGTTTTCGCCCTCTTTTCATTACTTAACTCTCATCTTACCCCCACCCAAATTGTAATTAGACTGTCAACCTATGAGAAATGTGAATGCAGACTATGACAGGCTGTACATGTCTAATGTGTTTATTCTCAGCTGTGTAATTATTATTTTTAGAAAGCTGGGTTAGGAAGGATTTTCTGGCTGAGGAGAAGATTGACCTTTACTTGAACAACAGTTGAGTACAATAAGAGAATGCAACTTGGTCTTCAAGATGAGAAGGAGTCAGAGAAAGAGATGTAGCAACAATACAGCAGTTTGCAGTTCATGAAGAGACTGGAACACTCCGGAGGGTTCCAGGAAGCAGAGCCAGATCTCAGAGGTGAGGGAAAGTGTCACAGGGGACTCTGCAGTGTTAGCAGCTAAACTTGGGAGATCACTGAGTTAGACGAAACTAAATCTGAAAGCAAGAACTCATTTGCAGTTGTTCAGATGTGGGAACTGTTTATAAATCTTTTACATTTCTATTCTTTCTGACTGAAGCACTCTGATTTTTTAATTTAGAAAGTTAGATACTCTAATTTTATTTTAATATGATGTGGATTCTGTTTTTAAGTTTAAAATCATAAACTTTCTAGACCTAGAAGGTCAACAGAGCCCCATCAACAGATGGCTCTTTATTTCAGACAATTAATTACAATAAAGATCTGAGCAAAAAAAAAATTTTCTGACTTGCTAATTATATCATAGAAAACCTCCAATGGACAAATCTGATAAGAGACCATTCCAGTCAAACCATAAAATAAAATTGAAGGAAGAGCTTCTAGTAAATTTTAATTACACTACAAGCCTTGCAACTTCAGAATACTCTGGTTATTTTGTCTGACTATCAGAAAAAGAAATTTCTTAAGAGAGTCTGATTGACAATAAAATGTTCTCAGGAAATCTTTCCAGCAGCAGTGAACCTTATCTAAAAGGGCCTTAAAAGGCCCTTAACGCTCTGCTAAACTTTCAAATGCGTAATGGCCCCAGTTCCATCCACAGCAAGGACTCCTAACAACTAATTCACTAACAAAGTTCTGACCCATTTCCAAAAGGAAAATTCCTCCTTTTTTTTTTTTTTTCCAGGAGCATGGTCTGTTCTCTTACCTGCCCACAGTGACTGTGGAACAAACCACAGGTTATGGGATGAGGAATCATCCTAGTTAGGGAGCAGGAAAATTTAATTAGCAGACAGTTATTGATGCTACAAACCAAGTTTCCCCTTTAAGAACACAAAATCAGTCTGGTGAAGGCCTCCACTCCACAGCCCACCACTCCTTAGATGGCCTACTTTATTATCCGACAAAAGATTCTGAACCCTAGTGCCCTGCCTCGATGTGAGGTGGCCACCAGGGCATAGAGCTGTACATCCTGGAGAAGTTAACATGTCAGAAACTCTTGGAATCCATGGAAAGACAAAAGGGACAATTTCAGTTACTTACCAGCATTTTATTTTCAAATTCAAAATGAAAAAATTCAGCCAACAAGAGAAAATTGTTTCTTACCTTCTCATAATATATATATTTAATTTTATTTTTAAAAAAGCCCTCTTACCACAAGAATCTAGGTCTTCCTGTCCTAATCTGTAGCAGGTGCCATTTCTACAGGCCAATTATTGTGGATCTAGCAAGGGGTAGATTGTGGTACCACTAGCCCTACCATTTAGAAGTAACTAGTTCTTGTTCCCTTCACTCCTTCCCGGAGGCAGGAGCCATATGAAAGAATATTTGAGGTCTACAAGCAAAGATTTACTGCTTCAGCTACTGCTCTATCTTCCATGAATCATCCTACGATCAGCTCTTCCTGATGGTTTCTTCTAGACGGCTCCAAGCTGCTACTGCTGTTCCCCTTGAAAATAGCCCTGTTCTCATCCTGGCACCTTCCAGTACTACAAAATTATGCTGGGGCATGATACACCTATAAGATGGGGGATCTTTCCTGTGTCTGTGCTCAAGGAACATGACCTCAGTAGCACAAGCAGTAGATGTTAGCACAGCAGTATGCTGTTAGAGGATTCCTGCTGAGAGGTTTGAGGCAAGCAATCCCCTTGCCATCCATCACAGATGTTCATTACGGTTTTCTTGTCCCTTTCCCCTTTTCCCTCCTATATTGATATGCAGGGGGGACCCTGATGATCCTTCTTACAGCACAACATTGGTACAGCAACAGAAACACGACAATGCAGAGAGCTTTTTTGTTGTTGTTCAGATAAAAGTAATATATGTACATATAAAAGCATATCAGGTTGTGATGAAGAACAACAGACTAAAAACTCATGCATGGCATCTTATGAGGACTGTAAATGAACCAGAATGGTGAGCTCATGGTGTTCACAAAATAGGTAGTGGAATAGCTATATCACAGTAACAAAATGTGTGCACCAGTCTATGCGTGCACTCTACATCCGTCATACCTCGGCTTTCTCAGTAAGAACATTTAGGACATAGCCCACATCAAAAAATAGGCAGTAGGGAGACTGGCAAAACAGGACTTTAGATCCAAACTGAGAGCATTTCAATGTAAATTATCTCTTTATGTAAACATATATATTATGTATTTTCTTAGAGACTGAGTTCCAACTTCAGTCTGAATTCCGCATCTCTATGAAAATCTATCTTGTCTTCTTGATGCCAGTACTTTGGCTGTACCCGAAAACCAGAGACCGGGCTTGCTTGCTACGAAAATTCCATCTGAGCTTTGAATGCCAACTTTATTGACATGGCCAAGAATAGACTGTTATTCTGCATGTTCATGCTACCATGATTTTGACTGAAATTGCATCAGTGACATGCCCTGTAACCACAAAAGGATAGATGAGATATATGCATACAACGTCACAGCAACAGCAGTCTTCCTGTTTCAAAAAGGTCTTCCTTGAATAAAAGTAACCAAGGTCAGATTCCAAGTAGTTCTAGCTTGCTGCAGGTTCTGAAGGAGGCCAATGGTGCATGGGATGTCAATTAACAAGAAAACATAAAAATCACAAAATCACAGAATCACAGAACAGTTGAGGTTGGAAGGGAACCCTAGAGATCATCTAGTCGAACCCCTCTGCTCAAGAGGGGACACCTAGAGCACATGGCACAAGGTCACATCCAAGCGAGTTTTGAAAATCTCCAGAGAAGGAGACTTCACAACCTCTCTGGGCAGCCTGTTCCAGGACTCGGTCACCCTCACAGGAAAGAAGTTCTTCCTCACATGGACATGGAACTTCCTGTGTTTCAATTTGTACCCATTACTCCTTGTTCTGTGACTGGCCACCACCGAGAAGAGTTTGGCCCCATCCTCCCTACATTCTCCACGCAGGTGTTTGTACATATTGATCAGATCCCCTCTCAATCTTCTCCTCTCTAGGCTGAACAGGCCCAGCTCTGTCAGCCTTTCCTCACAAGATAGATGCTGCAGTCCCTTAATCATTGTCGCTCTACGCTGGGCCCTCTCTAGAAGCTCCATGTCCCTCTTGTATTGAGGAGCCCAGAACTACACACGGTACACTGTGGCCTCACGAGAGCTGAGGAGAGGGGCAGGATCCCCTCCCTCCACCTGCTGGCAACACTCCTCCTGATGCAGGCCAGGATCCCATTGGCCTTCTTGGCCATGAGGGCACATTGCTGCCTCATAGTTAACTTGTTAACTATAGTTAACTGGTTAACAACCAGAACTCCCAGAATCCCTCTCTACAGAGCTGCTTTCCAGAAGGTCAACCCCTAATCTCTACTGGCACCTGGGGTTATTCCTCCCCAGGTGGAGGACCCTGCACTTGTCCTTGTGGAACCTCAGGATGTTCCTCTCTGCCCAGCTCTCCATCCTGTCTAGGTCTCTCTGAATGGCAGCACAGCCATCTGGAGAGTCGGCCACTCCACCCAGTTTGGTATCATCTGCAAACTTGCTGAGGGTGCACTCTGTCCCCTCACCCAAGTCACTGATGAACAAGCAGAACAGCATTGGGCCCAGTATTGACCCCTGGGGGACACCACTGGCCACAGGCCTCCAACTAGACTTGGTGCTGTTTATCACGACCCTCTGGGCCAGTTCGATCCAGCCAGTTCTCAATCCACCTCATTGTCCACTCATCTAACCCACACTTCCAGAGCTTCCCCATGTTATGGGAGATGGTGTCAAAAGCCTTGCTGAAGTCAAGGTAGACAACATCCACGGCTCTCCCATCGTCCATCCAGCCAGTCACCTCATCGTAGAAGGCTATCAGATTCATCAAACACGACTTTCCCTTGATAAATGTGTGCTGACTACTCTTGATCACCTTCTTTCCTTGACATGCCTAGAGATGGTCTCTAGGATGAGCTGCTCTATCACCTTTCCAGGGATGGAGGTGAGGCTGACCGGCCTGTAGTTTCCTGGGTCCTCCCTCTTGCCCTTTTGGAAGACTGGAGTGACGCTGGCTTTCTTCCAGTCCTCAGGCATCTCCTCCGCCCTCCACGATGTCTCAAAGATGATGGAGAGCGGCTGAGCAATAACCCCTACCAGTTGCCTCAGTACTCTTGGGTGCATCCCATCTCTGCCCATAGATTTATAGTTGTCCAGTTTGCCTAAATTATCTCTAACACAATCCTCCTCGACCAGTGGAAAGTCTTCCCCTCTCCTGGTTCTCTCTCTTGTCTCCAGGCTCTGCAGTTCATGGGGACTAGCCTTAGCAACAAAGACAGAAGCAAAGGCATTTAGTAACTCAGCCTTCTCTGCATCCTTCGTCACCAAGGCACCCTCCCCATTCAGCAGCAGACTAACATTTTCCCTAGTCTTCCTCTTGCTGATCATGTATTTATAGAAACCCTTCCTGTTGTCCCTGACATCTCTTGCTAACCCTAATTCCAAATGTGCCTTGGCCTTCCTTGTTGCACCCCTGCATTCTCTGACAATGTTCCTACATTCTTCCCATGTGGCCTGGCCCTTCTTCCACATTATGTATGTGCTCTTTTTCTCATTAAGTTTACCCAACAGCTCCTTGCCCATCCACACAGGTCTCCTGCCCCTCTTGCTCCACTTCTTTCTTATAGGAATGCACTGATCCTGAGCTTGGAGAAAGTGGTGTTTGAATATTGGCCAAGTCTCCTGGACCCCCTTTCCTTCTAGGACCCTTCTCTAGGGGATTCCTCCAAGGAGCTCCCTGAAGAGGTCAAAGTTGGCTCTCTTAAAGTCCAGGGTTGCAATCCTACTTCTTGCCCAGCTTCCTCCATGCAGGATTGTGAATTCCAACATCTCATGGTCACTGCAGCCAAGACTGCCCCCAACCCTCACATTTCCTACTAGCCCATCTCTGTTTGTTAGTATCAGGTCTAGCAGCGCCCTGCCCCTTGTTGGCTCATCAACCACCTACATCAAGAAGTTATCTGCAGTGTTCTGCAGGAACCTCCTGGACTATCGCTAGCTGTGTGATTATCCCAGCAGACATCGAGGTGGTTGAAGTCCCCCATAAGGACCAGGGCCTGTGATCACAAGGCTTCTTGCCGCTGCCTGTAGAAGGCCTTATCCACTTCCTCTTCCTGGTCAGGAGGCCTGTAGTAAACTCCCATGACAGTGTCGTCCCTGTTGGCCTGCCCTTTAATCCTCACCCACAAGCTCTCAACTCGTGCTTCGTCCTCCCCTATGCTGAACTCCATACAGTCCAGCTGCTCTCTCACGTAAAGGGCAACTTGGCCACCTTGCCTTTCTGGCCTATTCTTCCTGAAAAGCCTAAAGCCATCCATGGCCACATTCCAGTCATGAGAGCTGTCCCACTATGTCTCAGTAATTGCAAGGAGATCATGACCCTGCAGTCGCACACGCATCTCCAGTTCTGCTTGTTTATTCCGCATACTGCGTGCGTTTACATAGAGGCATTTGAGTTGGGCTCCCAAAGTGCCTCTCATTCTAGCTGGGACAGCTGCAGCTTGACTATGTGGGCCTTCGGTAGTACTTGTCTTTTGCCATTTACCCTCTCCAGGCTTTGGGCACCTTTCACAGGCTCTTGAGTTAGGATGCTGTGAGTGGCATGACAAGGCATTACCTACCTTATCACCTGCTTCCCTGATGATACCCCTCTCCCCCCTTCAATCTAGTTTAAAGACTTCTCGATGAGCCCTACTAGCTTATGACCCTCTTCCCCCTTTGAGAAAGATGAACCCCATTAGATGCTATCATGTCAGGTGCCATGTAGGGCTTCCTGTTGCCAAAGAAACCAACGTTGTGGCAATGATACCAGCCACAGAGCCACATGTTGATGGACTATTTCTTTCTATATTGCTGCCAGCACTGGGGAAAATGGAAGAGAAAATGACCCGTACACCTGAGTTACAGATCATCTGACCTAGTTCCTTAAAGTCCCTTTTGATTGCCCTCAAGCTATGTGTTGCCACTTCTCCTCCCACATGTAGGACCATCAATGGTATTATAATAGTAATATAGTCTGTGGGTCAAATCAGGCTTGGAAGTTTCCTGGTGACATCCTTCACCCAGGCCCCAAGAAGGCAGCAAATATTAGCAAGACGTAGTAATAAAAATAATAATAATTAGTAAGACCATAAAAATATTAGTAAGACCTCCTGCTACAGTTATCACAAGAATATACAGGAAATCTAATGGTCCTCTTCTCCTTATTTCCTTCTTGCCAAAGATCAGGGAGATGTAACCCTCACTAACTAAAGAAGACTATGGTCAGCAGCCCGGATAATACTGATAAGAGCCCACTATCTTAGCAAAATCGTGCCTAAGCTTGGACACAGTTATCAAAGGCATTACAGGGCTATTAGTTTTTAGCTCTCTGGTGACAGTAAAGTAGGAGGAAAAAAAATAAAGCCTTCTTATAAGGGGCATTGAACAGACAACAGTCTCTCAAGGTAGGACTTCTTTGAATTTCATTAATTTATATTCAATTTTCAAATGGAAATGATAAGCTATAAGCAGAGAAATAAGGGTTTTAAGATGAAAGGTACAGTTCATCTTAGAAAAAGCCTGGCAACTTTGCTTATAAGAGGCGTAAGAATCTAGATGAAATGGCACACCTCATTTTCTAACCACAGGAGGCAGACCTTGAAAAATTTTGATCTGTTCAAATCAGTAAAAACAAGTACACAGTTAAGCACTATTTACACAAAAACCCAAACAACAGACACAGTTTAAATCTGTTTTGCTAAATTCTCCTAATCCTACAGTTTGATTACATGTGTGGCACATCATTATTCTGCTTGATAAAACAATCAAAATATCAATATAATTTATTACATATTACATATATTGTGTATATTACATATGCACAATTAATGCCATGCATTTGTTCTCTGTGTAAGTGTACTGCTGTTTTTGATGATTCTGAATAAAAATCCCTGACTTTCACTGTGAATGTAGGATTCAAATGCTTATAAATATTTACTTCTTGTATTCAGTCAACTCTAGTGTGGAAAATCTTTCAAAAAGCATCCATGATTGCATGTCATTTTAGTGATATTTCAGGTTCATTTTGAACAAACTATACAGAAGCGATCATGCAGCAGACATTAGATTTTTACGAATTAAGCAATAAAATACATGATTTTCTGTTTCTTGCAGAAAAACATTCAAGAATTGAATTCCTATTACTCTCAATGTCTTCTTTTTATGAGAAATACTGCAAAGAGGAAAACAAATTATGTCTCTCCTTTAATTTTGCCTTACCTAATGGGAGCTTTAAAAATGATGGAGCTTCCCTGAGGTACTGAACGGTGATGGTAACTTCATCGCCAGCATTTCGCAGTAGGTGTACCTGTCAGTGTGACAAATAACAGCTACTTTAGACCAAAGAACCACCAGTCATGGAAAAGCACATTAGTTACAGTGAAATCTATGTCTCTGTTGATCTGTAAGAAATCCAATATAAATATTTCTGACTGGAAATGAAGAATGCTTTGAGAGTCAAGCCACACGAATAAAAGATGACAGTAGGCAAGACCACAGGAACAATATGAAGAAATAATTTGGTAGGCAATCTGAACTTTATATACCAGCAGAACATTGTCTCTGGAAACTGGGATAGCATAGTAGAGATATATATGTTATTGTCTATCTATCTGTGTGTCTATATGTATATATACATACACATATGTATATATGTATATTTGAATAATAATATATTAACTGTGTATACATATGCATAGTATATATTAATACATAATATATATTTTATATCTGATACTGAAGTATTTTGCTTGGTTCCGTTAGTTGATACATTAAGCACATTTCTCTGTGCTTAATGCAGGCTTGATTTCTGTGAATGTCTTCATAATCTGTAAGTATTCACTAAGCAGAAGAAGTGAATATATACAAATTCATAGCATATACAAATTCATTAGATAAATACACACATTGCATATATACATAATAGACATCTGTGTATTAAAACATCAGAATTTAATTAAAGGTATAGCACACTATTACATAAGGATTTTTTTTTTAATGAAGATGAAAAAGAAGAGAAAATTGAGATAACTGAAATCTTTGCTAGCAAGTCAATCCATCTTTCCCATATAATATGGACTTGGGTAGACGCAAATGTAAGTGAGATGAAGCAACATTTTCAATTGAAATAGTATATATTTTTCGATCTAGACCAACTACTTTGCACAAAATGCTCAGAAGCTCATGAAACTCATCTGAACTCCAAAAAGTTTTGCTGGAAAGTAAAGTTCTAATACTTGGATTTTATATAGATCTATTATTGCATGATATTTGGATGCACCAGAAGTATTTGAAATTATTTTCCTTGAAGTAGCTGTCTTTTCAAAAGCATTCATGAAAGATTAAATAGCAGCTAAAAAAAATAGTACTCATCTTACAGGTTTTCACTAATATTCGCACTAATATTTTGCCATGTACAACTGAGTTACATACTTACATATACTTACATACATATAGAGGTTACACTTTGTTCAGAAGCTAAAGCAGATGCTCAGTAATTATATTGAACCATCTGAATGATATTGAATCATATGTGAACACACAGTTCAGAGATGTATATTCATCTGTTAATTTCAGACACAGGTGTATATATATTGATATACATAAATTGTTCTAGAGATGAAAAACAGCAATGATAAAAAAATAAACTGTTGATACGTCCTTGTATGTTAGACTGCATTTTTTATCAGTCTCAGGTTGATAAATGTGGCTTCCCAAACTTCACAGTAGAATTTGAAATGAATTGATGATCTACTTCTGGGCCAGTCACACCATCTATTCCCTTCATACTATTTATGCTAATCTGCATTGTAATGGAACCTTCAAAACTATATTGAATGCTTTTAAGTTTGACAAATGGATTTATAAGACAGAAAGAGTAAATCACTTTTTTTGCCATGCTATAGTGATAGAGCTGCTGATTTCTTGATTCAATGACCGAAACAACTCAATTGGAAACAATTTCTACTTGTGCATGTATAAAGTTAACAAATAATAAATTACTTTTTGGCCTTTATAATAGTAATTCTGAAAATTTAAGTATTTCAAACAGCAGATTTTACATATGTCTTATAACCACATCATTTATTGCTTGGTCTCTAAAAAGTTAAAGGTTTCAAACTATCAAGAAACATGTTTTTTGTATACTACCAAACACTGCAAAATAATGTTCTTGGACACTGAAAGCTATTTGTCTGTTCTGTTAGATTCTTGGAATGGCTTTGGTGCGGTTTCAGCCCAGGCCAACCAGTCATCTCCCCGCCAAATTCCTAGACATACACATGTATATACATTCATACATACTGTGCTTGAACTTTTTATCCTGTTTTGAATGATCATGGAGGCAGGTCATTCTGTATCAGTTAGCCCCAGCCCAAGAGACCAGTCCTGGGCCCATTTAATTTACGAGTGCAGATATAGCTGAAAAAAAATTGTAATGGAGAAAAGCTCTTTGCTTACAATAAAAAGTACCTTAAGAGATTAGGATTTCTGAACTTATAATATGCATATTCATCAAAAATACAAAGGAAGAATGGAGAAAAAAAAAAAGTTATCTGAAGGGTCAGAGTTAGTAAGACATAAAAAGATCCTGTCAAGAATGCTCCTGTAACTTGTGACATCATTTTCCTTGTCATTGGGTAGTAAATATCAAAAATAAGGACTTCAGTGCACACTCAGTATAGCAATATCAGTACTTTGTAAAATAGACAATTCAAAAAAAAATTCACAAAGTTATTATATATTGTCATGATACTGTATTGAAATATATAATGGAAAAATATTTGAATCAAATAAAACTACAGTAATACCAAGAACTCACTTAACCCACTTGCAAATGGAATTTCACAAAACCTCCTAACATGAATCATTTTTATTGTTTGATTTCTGGAAGCAGGAAGTGTTTTAACTGACTAATATATACAAAAACTTTGATGTAATCTTTCAAATACAGCACAAGAACTATGTTTATCTATATTTTGATTCAAATACTTCAAATTATTCAAATAATTTGAATAATTGATTCAAATAATGTTCACACAACAAAGTGTAAGCTGACTTTTATTTAAAAAAGTCAAGAAAGGAGATTGCATGCTATACATACTACTCAAGGTATTTTGGAAGACCTTTATAAAACACCAGATAGAGAAATTGTGTGCAAAAAATTGCATGGAATAAAACAAAACTACTGCAAAGAGAGATTTTTTTTTTTTTTTAATTTCACATTACTTTTTTGAAGGGAAAACTAAAATATTTGTTTTAATTTAAAATTACCAAACAGTAATGCATTGAAAGGTACTAGTGCTGTATCTTACCCTTCTGTAGCTACTTTATTCTTAGATAATGTCCAAAGAGAGAATAGCACGGAACCACACATACTACACATACTAAGAAAAAAAATCAATTTCAGTGCTTACAAGAAGGAATTAATGGTGCAGAAGATCATTAAATAATGCAATCTCTGTAGTGCTGAAGCTTTTAACACAAATCCAATACAAAAAGACAAATCCAGTAGCTCTGGAGTGACACTCACCATTACACTGTTGCCTTTCTGTAGTAATAATACAAAAAGAGAATTTAAAAAGGGAGTAATTTTTTTTTTTAACAGCTAGCTGTGTATATGTATACATTTTCTCATGTGTTCATAGCCATGGAAGCCAAAATGGGACCAAAAGAAATGTTTGCTTTCCATGCTGGCTCTAATTTGTGGATTTTGCATATCTCTGTTAAGAGCATTTATCAAGACAGGATTCATTTTGGTTTTCTTTTTTTCACATTCTTTTCTCAGGACTATAACAGAGATAATGTAAAAAAAAAATGTATAATGTAAAAAAAAAGTAAGACCCTCTAGATCTGACTACAGAGTTTGCAGAACAAAATTTGACAGATTTTGGCAAAACTGTGTGACCCTTATTACGTTACCCATACTACTAACTCAGTTTTAGGGAAATCCTATGTATTTAGGTTCAAGCAGTTCAGTCAATGGCAAGATTTATAGATACATGCGTCTTGGGGCTTTACTGATCCACAGCCTCTATTACACAGACAGAATAGGATGCTAGTTTCCCTGTTAGCAGTGAAACACATTCTTTTTCTCTTCTAAAGGTACAGCTTAACTTCTAGAGTAAGACAGACCAAGCATTTTGCTTTCACGCTGAACACAACAGCATGGCTGAAAGTTACTGCTTGATAATACTTCCTTTCCCTTATATCACAGCATTCTCATCCTTCTGGGTAAGCAGGACAGTAACTGCAGTTCTAAACAGAATTCTGAAAACTGTCTGAATTGTGAACAAGACTCTAAATTGGGATATGTTAGTACAATGAAGTAGTTGTTCTTCAGTGACAATAACACATAAGCAAATTAACTTACACACACAAAAAACTATTTAACAATTGAACCAGTAAGTATGATTTCTTTCATGGTAAATATCCACTGAACACTCCAAAGTTTTGTGTTCTGTTTGTTTATTTTAGGAGACAACTGTATTCATCAACATTCTTCTGAATTAATTCCTACTAATTATGTGGGTCACATTGAATTGAAAACTAGATCAATGGTAACAAAAGCCTTAATGATGATGTTCCAAGTCAATACAACTGACATTCTTCTGAAGTTATGGTGCCTTGTGCTTAGCATTGCTTGCTCTAGACCTTCAAACGTGCCTGAATATTTACACTGCTCAGAGTTTATACAGGACTTTGGCTGTTTGAATGAGGTCTGTCTTATTACAGATCAGAACTCAAATTAACAGAAATTAAAATTAAAATGGAACATTTTTGTCATGAACGAATTCACCTATACGGCCTTTTAATGAAGGGAGCAGAGCTAGAAAAATAGATTTTAAATGTCTGACATTAGGTAAAATCCCATCTCCATGCTATAGATGAAAACTTGGATTTAACACTTAACTTCCGTATGTGTAAATTAAAAGGAAGTCAATCTCATGGTGAATGTTTGATCCTGAAATGCAGGTGTTTCTGAAATGAAATGTAGGACTATCGATCCTTTCCCTTCTATCATCTGGGAACTTTCTGATTGCCTTCTGTTTCAGTAGGAATGTTGTTCACAGCAAACTTCCACCACAGCTCCTAAGGCACAACTCCATCTGTGGCTGCAGGAATACCAAAGCTTACCAAATATAACACAACCCCAGCATACACTAAATGAAGCCATAATCTGTTTTGTTTGCTGAAGAACCAGATATAAATTTAGAAGCAGAAAAGCTATCAGCTTAACTGGAGACAAAACATGCAGAAAAGTAAGTCTTATTATCAAAATTTTCTCCTATTATATTCACTTGGATTTATTACCATTTATATCTTGCATCACTTGGATTCACTACCATTCATATCTTGCATATAAATCCTTTAGGCCTGCACACATATCTGAGGAGACCCTGGCATGGCTGGTGAATGTGGAACAGTGGTTGATATATGCATCCCAGATTGCGCCCTGAAACATCAGAGAATCTACGCCTCTTCCAATTCAAAAATAAAGCAAACTATTCTGTGGGAAACTAAATGTTGTTTATTATCATTTTAAAAATTCCCCCTCCCCTTTACCTACATAGGAAGAAAATGCAATTTATGAAAGTTTTCATGGATTCACATTAAACCACAATTTTCTTTCACTTAATTAACACTTTCCTCCTATTTCTATCTACAAATAAATTAAAAGATATTTTTAACCACAAAACTTGATTATCCCTTTAAACAAATAATACTGTTCCTGAGTGGTATAATTAACAAGAACTAAGGCAGAGATTTTTTTTCATAATTTTGTACATTATTTTTCCTTCCTTTAAGTACACACACTACTCTTTGCTTAAACAAATATATGCTATATAAAAGAAGTTACTAAGTATCCTGGACTGGAAATACAATCAGAGCCAGTTCAGCTCTTTCCTGAAACAATGGAAGTCTGAATAAAATAGCTTAAGGTTAAATACTAACTGAAGCATGAAAATCCATCCCTGTGAAAATAACTGCCATCTTCAAAAACTCCAAGAATCTCAAAGCACAACAGTGACTTCTCTTTGAAACCGCAGGTCAGTCTCAACTGTTATTTATGTACTATAATTGAAAAGACTTCCAGGCTACATAACACATTTTAAAAATATGCAGTATGTTTTATAGCTTAAATATCACTACATATTATGATATAAAAAAAACCATAATAGCATCTATATGGATAAAAGGCAGCTCTGTTTTATAATCAACATAAGTGAGTATGTCTTTGTCTTTAACGTTTTTGTTTCCACAACAACTTCCCAAACACAAAAATGCAAGTATTGCCATAAAAACACACCATGTGCTTGACTTTGTAAGCATCACAAAGAAACTTCTGGCAGGTGATTGCCCATACTTGAACCTTCTGTACACTATCTTAGAACCCAAACTCATGTTTTTTTTCCAGCTCTGTTACTATACAGGACAATATTTGTTTGGCACATGTTGGTATACTCTTTCATTCAATAGCCAAATATTTACCATAGTAAAAAAATCATAATAATTGATTAGTGGAATATCATGCAAATCTCAGTGACAGGTGATATTCTCCTGAGGAGTTCTCCCAGAAACCTGATTATAGCTGAAGGTGCACTTGTTTTAAAACAGACCTATACTTTTTTCATCATATTAAAAAAAAAAAAATCTAGGGTACTGGATACAGCCTCTCCCTAAAAAAGCATATGAACATCTATGCTCTGAGTGTTTTGTCTGGTATCTACAAAAGCAACAAGAGCAGGTACAACATCTAGCTCAATTTAGTGGCTAAACAAATGTGGCTGAAATATTAATAACAGCCATGAGACCACTTAAGTCAACGCCTTTTTGAAGAGAAATATATATTGTCATAATAATCATATAATGATCTTAGAAACCACAGTCCAAGAAGCAGTTCAAATATCTCACTTGTAAGCAATAATACAATAACTCTATTAAGAAGTTAATTATATGTGGGATTAATTTTTTTTATATATAGTTTGTGTTTTTCTTTCCACCTCAGGAAATGTACAAGATGCAAAATGACTGAGTTCGACTTATAGAAACAGAATAAGCCTGATCTTGTACACACAATTTTAATTACATAATCAACCCAACATCACTAAATCTTTCCAATGTCTAAAAATAGTTTTGCAAAGCACTGATAAAATGGGACAGCCATACAGCTGAAACAAAAGATCAGTGCCACAACATCCAAAGGCATCAGATGATCTGCATGTGGCCTGAGAAACTTCAAGTTACTGATTCTTCTGAACTTGGATTCTTCTGAACTTACCTCCCAGCATTAGTGGAATATTTCTTATATTTTGCCAGAACTCTGAAATTGCAGTATAAATGCCTAACTGTTAGTGTGAAATGTACAGTATAAAATCGAAAAAATACTCATCTTGGCAGCACTAAGATGGAGCTTCCAAGAAATGAAAGGGGTGCACATTTCCTATATGTGTATTCATCTTTTCCTTCATTAACTTAATCAAACTCTCCTACTGTATTTGTTATATTTCAATTATAATGCTTTTGCTCTGTGCAAAGAACCTTAGTTCTAAAATAATTTACACTCCATCCAATGAATGGTTGAAGAAATAAGGAATAAGTGAAATGAAAATTTCAATATTTTAAGGAAAAGCAATTTTCTTTTTTTTTTTCTCCTTGTGTCCTTATTGAATCCTCTCATTCAAGTCCAAGTACATTACTCTCTTCCAGACAAGCCAATAACACATTAAACTGTTACAATATATAGCTGGAAGAGTTCAAAGATCTGGCAAAGACACTTAATAAAGCAGTTTAAATTCTGAAAATACGAAACAAACCTCACTGAATGGATTCTCTGTTGTAAAGAAGTACTTATTTATTGATTCACCTCTGTGACATTACTTAAAGTAAGAAGTGTTCCTAAGTATTTTCCTGGATCTTTGAGATTAAATTACCATTTGTGTGAAATACCAAAATTATGTTAAAACACACTAATTTTAAATTAATAAAATGTTCTTCATTCTATATTCTTAAATACACAATTCTGTCTTTTCTAGTTAATGAAAAAAAATATTATCTTGAAATGGGATTCATTTCAATGAAACTTGCATTTGAACTAGTCATGTGTATTTTGGGATACTAATTTTGGGGGATACAAATGAGTGTTTCTAGTGAGCAATTTATTTCACTCCAGAGTAGTGCTCACTTCACGGTGTGATGTGTCCCCAGTTAAAATCAGCCAAACCCTCCTCCATCATGCACCAAGGACACAAATGCTAACACGTAGCCCACACAACACCACACCACAACACTAAGTGCACTGTGCCTGTAGTAAGGATTGCCTTGGGTTTCCCTCAAAGTCACAGGGAACATCATAGACAGCTGGGCTGTCCACAAAAAGTGTTGCGTAGTAGAAAGATGATCCTGACAAACCAGCTCTCTGGTAAAATGACCCATCTCAGTTATCTCTTTTCCAGAGTAAAGTTCTAGCTGCCGTTTATTTATTCTCTGTTCAGAAGCTCTCCCACATCTTTGATCATGCTGCTTCATGCCTTGATGTTTTCTTTGAACCTTTTTCCTGTTCTTTTAATGCTTTGAAACTGAGGGAACCAGAAATGCTGTCAATATTGAAGATACAGAGGCGCCTTAGATGCTTTGTGGTATTTTAGATCTATTTTCTCCTCCTTTCTTAAAAAAATGAAATAAAATCCAACATTCAATTAACTTTCCTGACTACTAAAAGCTTAAATGTTATTCCAAAGCTGCAGTGGACACTTCAAAGTCCATCATTTCACATGCTAAGTTAGAACTGTTTTCTTCTATGTGTACCACTTAACTTTTATATACATAGATTTTACCTTCCACTTTTTTACCCTGTCATTGTATCCTTCTGTTGATTTTCATAGCTGCTTCCCATCTTTACCAATCTGAATAATTCCATAGAATCAGCAAACTGTCACTGCATGTTTTATTTCCTTTCACAGCTCACTGTGAATGAGGTACAGCTATGGTGGTATCCCTTCACTGTGAACACTGACCAAATAATTTTTGCCTCTGTTCCCCACCTTTTTATCAATTATTTATCCAAGCAAGAATTGCCATTCTTATCCATTCATTAGTTAGTTTATTTAAAAATATGTCTGAGGCAAGGATTTTGTTGAAAGTTTTTTGGACACCCAGGCAGACTATGTTAATGAAATTTCCTTTATCCACATGCTTCTTATTCTTCACAAAGCTCTAGTAGGTTTCTGAGACATACTGACTCTTTGCCAGCAAATCATTTTCTATCTTTGTGTTTGTTAATTTTATTTATTTATTTATTTATTGCTACTTGCTGCTAATTTTCTTATTTCAGACACCAGGTTTAGCAGGCAGTGGTTTTCTACATCACCTTTTGCACTTTTTACTAACATATATTTGTCACCTCTCAATCCTCAAATACCAAGATACTTTATACACTGTCTTTTCATAACGAGTAATTTCTTATGAGCCAAAATGATTGATAACAATGCAAATGCATTAGATAATAATCATTTTTATAACACAGTAAATGTTACTGTGTAATCTCAAATAAATGATCATTATGGCTGCATTTATATTAGTAAATTAAACATAATCAGGACACAAACCAAGCACTAAGACACAACGTTACATACGGTGCAACTGCTAGCACAGAGCCTGGCATGATTGTGAGCTAGGCTAGCTGGCTCTTTCTCAAATAAAGTCCTGGCATGGCCTGGGTTAGCCTGGTCCAGTGGCTGTTATCAACAGGCATTCTGGAGATGGATATCCAGTGTTTGGATAGGTAAGTTTAGCCATATGGATGTAAGCCATGCTTAATACCAGTTAATCTCAGAGCCAGAGAACCAGCCCACTTGGTGTTCTGCAATAGATGCAGACCACAGCTCTGGTCTGACTCATCACACCCAAGTGTTAAGCCGACTCCAAGCTTCAGCATGAACAACCTCCCCATCAACAGCACCTGATGCAACCCAAAAAGACTACTGCTACTAGAGTAGTCTTTCATTATGATACCCAAGATAATACTGGCATGTTTATGATTACTTTGTCCTACAGCAGTATGGCAGAGTTTACAAAAATAAGGACTTTTGTGCCCTGTTTTCGGCATAACTCTCTCTGACGTGAAATAGTCCCAAAATTAAATATAAATTAAAACACTGAGTTTGCCCCACAGGCTGTCTGCCTATGTTCCTCATACCCTAATGTTGCACAAATATTTTTCAGCTGACATAGGTTACCCAGAAATATATAAAATAACAGAAAAGTAATTTTTACAAGTACAGTTACTACAATTTTTGATTTAGTTTCACTGGAAGGAGTGTTAATTTTGATTTCTGTTAACAGCAAAGCATTACTGTAAGAAGGAAATAACATTAAAGATTTTGACTTTAACATTTTAAAGGAAGTAAAAAAACATGTATTCAGTTTTATTTTAATCAATACACCACCTAATTCAAAGGATTGATTCAGACGAAATAGAATTTTGAATGCTCAAAGGGCATTTTGGGACAAACACAGAACTGGCATCTTATTAGGACGGACTGTTCCATTTGTGCTGCACTGGATGATAATCTGATTGGCCGCCAGGGAAACAAAATATATTGTATTCTCAAATGATCAACAGAGAAACTAGATTAATCTCTGTATTAAAGCAGTCTGTATCCAGAGTCTCTCCATAGCAATATACTATTTCTAAAAATAAATATATTTTTCAAGGAAATTAATTAATTTTCAATTTTTCCGTCATCCAGAATTTTATCAATATCCAAGATATCCTAACATTGTCATTATCCACAAATTCAAGACCTGTTTTCTGATAACATGAAATGGAAAGATGCAACTATCCCCCAGTTTAAAGTGAAATTCACATTCGTATTTATGCTTTTTATTTTTATTATATTTGATTCTGTTGCTAATGTTTATCATACAGAGAAACTGCCATGTGCAATAATTAAAATTTTATTCTGTGCTAAACACATACCTCAACTGGATTTAACACTGTCTTATCAGATCACCCAATAAAGAATATTTTTCTGAGCTATACCTAGGACAAGCATAAATACAAAGTGCAACACAAAAACTACTGCAGTTCCCCCTTTTGCTTGTGTATCAGCCAAAATTTGGACACATTCTCACTTTAAGGATTCTATCTGCTTGCTTTCTGAATATGAGTGAAATAATGGTGCATTTTTGGTGAATATGAGTGAAATAATACAAAAAATGGGAGACCTGTGCTACTTAGAAAGTAGATGAAAAGGATAAAGAAACAACAATGCAAGGATGAAAAAAAAGTACAAAATAAGACAAAGAAAAAAAAAGAAGTCAAACTGCATTAGAAAATAAAGCCATCAAGACAATCCCTCAGAAGGGTAGGAAACACTGCAAGTTGATTGCAAGTCTGTAGCAACTTGAAGAAGTGTGGAAAAAAACAAAATTTAACAATTAGCAGTATAAAATGAGAAAGCTGTGATACTGACAGCCCAGCTAGTTTTTTAGCTTCCAGGGAAGCTAGGATCATTTAACTTTGCTGAAAGTGCAAGGGTCAAGAAACAAAACCATACACTTGCAAACAGGATCGGACACCTACATAACCACAGTGCCAGCTGTGCAGTAGATAGAACAAATCGGCTTCCTTTCCCACTACTCTGAGATCTTGTAGCTTCCTCTCCCAATGTATTCACCCCTGGCGGCTCTGGAGTATTTAACACCTGTCAGCCAAACTGACATGAGACTACAAATAATCTTCCATTTAATAAAGTGCAAGGTATCTAAATCTGTATCTATGTCCTTGTGTATTCTAAGGGATTCTAAAACAGAAGAACAAAAGGGGAAAAAATACTAAATGCCATTTTTTTTACTGCTACAGTAAAAAGATTAAAAACCCCAAATCATAAAACAGAGATCATATTCCTGAACCTGCCCTTGAACAGTTTATCACTGTGGCATCAGTGAAAGCATTCAGTCACTCTACCACTAGCATCCATGTAGAAGTCCTTTGGATCTCACCGTACAATTCATAGTCTTGAATTAGATGTTTATAAATGATATCTTCATCTCCCAGGAGGTAAATAGGAAGAATTATGTTCAAACTATACTGGAAGGTGGCCTCTTCTTCAAGCAGATTACTGAATATGATCATGTTGTCAAAGAAAATAGAGCAAGCCAGAAGAAGGACTAAATAACTCTGATATTAACTATTTTGTATGATGTTAACAACACTAAGCATAAAATTCAACACAATATGAACTGAGATTATCCAAGCCTCATTGATGAGTGCCTTTTGTACAGGATTAATGGAGTACCTCTCACCTGACTTATGTACATGAAAAACAGGCAACTCTATATGGAGATAGAAGATAGATGGAAGATAAAGGTTAGATGACTCCTCACATCCTAATCTCCTGCCTTTTGAATTGGATCAGTACTTTTAACCACTAGGCTATTATATAAAAAGCTTCAGAAGCATCAACACTACTTTCTCCAGTGGTATTTCTAGGTGCCCAAAGCCACTGCACTGTATGCAAAACGCAAGGTTTATGAGTTCTCTGAACGCTAAACAGAACTAAGAAATGAGGTTTCCTCCTGCAGATGTGTGAAAAAAGCTTACATAGGAAAGAAGCACTGAGAATTGTATGCAATACAAGAAATTTAAGCACATCCATATTCCTCAGTAAAAAAATACATAAAACCACAGACCCTCTAGAACTTAAATTGAAGTTTTTTCTTTTTTTTCTTTTTTATTAAATGGATCACACACATGTATTCATAAATTCCATATAAATTTCACTTCAGTGTTTATGTGATATGTTTGTGTGCATGCATATACGGTCTGGGACGGGGTAACTCAATCAACATGAGATAAGAAATATTAACCTCTTGATAAGTAGCAGATGAGGGCTTCATTGACACATTTCATTTACAAATAGTGGCTAACAAGAGATTCCTACAGTTGCAAGCCTAGGAACATTAACCGCACACTTTTTGAGGCATTTCTTCTCAATTACAAAATCATAAACCATATTCAAATAGAGAATATTTTATTATGGGTGAGAAAATTTAACTGCTATGTCAAGGAAATGTAAGCTAGGTAAAAATAAAAAATGAAACATCCTCCATTCTTTCAGGAACTTTGGCAGTAGCCTACCTAATCTCAGAACCTATAGAATAATTCCTAAATTACTTGATGCATTTATCAAACCCCACTCTGATTTTGATAGCAGGCTGTGGTTGTAGAAATGTCTTTGCAGATCTGTCTCCAGGTCCATTAAGATTTCTCTCCTTTCAGGAGCTTTTTTCAGCTGTATGGCCTAAAGTTGTTTCAAAATGTTTTGTTTAGTGATTCTCATTGAATTCTCATGTGCAATGCAAAGATTAACTTTACAAATTTCTCTATTGTTCCTCACCACTGAGAAGAGCTGAGTTACATTGACAATTGTTGAGTGTTCCTTAGTTCTGAAAAAGAGTCCTCAGGGGACATTTTGTGAGGAACAGCTTTCAGAAGGTTTGAAGATTTGTATGTGCAATAACAATACAAGTAGCAGGAGGGTAGTTCACCAGTATAAAACAGACCTGACTGTGCTTTACTGAGATTGTCTGTTATTATTTTAGAGATTCAGCGTGACTGTATTAATCAGCACTAAGAAATGGACTGCAAGACCAGGCAGCTGCACTTTATCTTGACCTAGAGAGATCACCTCCAGGTAATAAAAGCTAGTTTAGTTTCTTTGCCCATATAATTTCTGCCTTGCTGATAAGGCTGACAAAACCCATGTCATTCCTGATTGCTACAGATCCTATTCTGAGATGCACTTGTCAGCTAATCAACTGATACTGCCAGTAAATACAAACCAGTGGTAAGAACTTTTATCTATACTGATTTTTACTGCATGCCAGAAAAGCAGCGCACATGGACTGAATATGAACTGGTTTTATTTTGGGTGAGAAAACTCAGCCACTTTCGAGAAAATGCAACATACATAAAAACAAGGAATAAAATGTCCTCCATTTTCTTAGAGGTCCATAGTCTACCTGATCTCATAGTGTATAAAACCATTCCCTGCATACAGTAAACCTGATAAATGACCCAAACCAATTTAAACCATGTCAAATGAAGGAGAAATCAAACCTTTTTTTTTGATTTATGTTTTCATATGGAATAATGAAAAAACAAATAATAAAGAAAAATAAATTATAAAAAAATTAAAAAAAAGTAATGAAGAAAAGAATAGTGGTATTGACACCTATTTTTAAGCCAGTGAGACTGGCATGTGTCCATCCTTTTCAAGAAACCAAATTCAATAATGTTTTCATAATTATAGGACTAAGGTAGTAATCCTTGTCTAATACCTTGCCTTTAAGGCCAACACAGGGAACAGACGGGATGAGAACGTATTACTGCTAAGAATCATTCAGATACTCTCATACATGAGATGGTGATTTGTTTCAGTATCTTCCAAAATCCACAGGTTTACTCTGCTTATACTCTGTGCACCGCCAACTCCCATCTCAGCCATCTCCTCTCCTCTCTGCATGTCAACACATTAGTTTGAGGGTTTGAGGACAAGTGATCCTTAAACTGATGTACAGTATGAATTGGAAGAGAAAGTAAAAGAAATACTGTCAGAATCGATACCTTAGGCCAATCAACATTCTGTAAATTCACCTAGCAACTTCTGTCTTATCTTCAGGTAATATGAAGAAGCAATTGATAAGAATTTTCTAATCTAGGCTATGGCTGTAGGCATCTAAATACTCAAAATGCTCTGGAAGGTATTACAAAAAAAAAAAAGTAATGTTTTAGAAGAAGAAAGTATTTCCTTTTTTATTTCTTTACCTCAAGAACAGCACAATCTTACAGAACCCTTTCACACCATCTCTGCCTTTTCAATGAAGAAGAAGTAAGAGTCTGAGGTTACCGTTGAATTATAGGAAGAAAGAAGCTATTAGCATCTCAATTCTATAAAATAATATAGAAAACATTTAAATAATCTTTATTTTAAGCAAACTGAATGCTATTTGGAGTTATTGGTCTCAGAAATATCGGATAATCTTTCCAATCTTTTTTTTACAGTACTATACCTCCCCAGAACTCACTAGAAGACCTTATTCTCCTTCCTGAATATTATGATGAAAATGAATATTCCAGAAAGAGTATATGGTCCTAGCACTAGTTTGCTTAATTCCATTCTTTAAATTCAACATTCCTAAGTGCCTCATCTACATGTATTTTGTACAGTTTCAGGGATGGTGACCCCACTACTACCCTGGGCGTGCACACACACACTATGTATGTGGATATATGTGTCTGTCTGTGTATATATAAATGCACACAAATAATCTGCAAAACTTGAGTCCCTTTTAATTGTCCTGAAGGCAATTAGCAGGAACATGACACTAACCCCACATAATCTAATTTTTCAATGTTGAAAGTCAGTTAAAATAGATTCTTTACTACAGTAATTCAATCCTTGCTCCTTCAATGCTAAAATGTTAAGATTTTTTTTTGTACTGTTTGAATGTATTAACACAATACATGATCATCTACAATAACTGTGGGTCAGGAGCTATAACAAAGTCATAGTCTGTAAAGGTTATACCTGTGTGCATAAATAAATAAATAAAGTTACAAATACACACACACATATATATATGTGATCAATATGTGTAAGTACCTGATGGGAGAACATAGGGAGGATGGGACCAAACTCATCTTGGTGGTGGCCAGTGACAGGACAAGGGGTAATGGGTACAAATAGAAACACAGGAAGTTCCATTTCCATGTGAGGAAGAACTTCTTTCTTGTGAGGGTGCCAGAGCCCTGGCACAGGCTGCCCAGAGAGGTTGTGGAGTCTCCTTCTCTGGAGATCTTCCAAACCCATCTGGCTGCCACCCTGTGCCCCGTGCTCTAGGTGTCCCTGCTGGAGCAGGGGGGTTGACTAGATGATATCTAGAGGTCCCTTCCAACCTCAACCACTCTGTGATTCTGGGTGATTCTGTGACTGTACAATATATTTACCCTGTCTGAGAGACTGTGTTTGTGAATACTCATAGGACTGCAGTGGGAGCCTGCACAGTACCAGTGGTAGCATCCCCAAGAAGGCTATGTATGTTTTTTTATATTTTTAACATTCATTCTTAAATAGGGAAGGTCTTTGAGATTTTTTTTGTTTGTTTGCATTCTGTTCAATTTTTATGGCAAATAGGCCAGTGTACACAGGAATAAAAAAAAAATCATCACATGTTCATTTGTGAAAATGATGAAGATATCATCCTGGGAAGAGCAGCTTGACTCCACTGAAAAGACTGTATATAACTTACAAAGATTTGGCATTCTTGCCATATTTTCTGCTTTGAGTTTTTTTCTTTCTATTTTTTTTTTTCAAAGGAATGTAAAAATTATAGTAAATGATAAGGGAGACTGGACCCTGGAATAGTACATTTGTGCCATAAGTGCAAGTATCTGATTGTGAAGAATAGTCACAGAAAGGTGCCTATAAGGAAGCTATAAGAACTGCAAACAAAAAAACTCTTAATGTTCTCATGTACGACAGACCTGGATAAAACATTGTGTCTTTACAGTGAAAATATAAATTGATATGTACAAAACTAGAAGGAAAAAAAAAAAAAAAAACCCTATATGGACATGATATTCTGCATGTTATAAAAAAAATCAAAGTAGAATGACTTACCACTTCTTCATGGGTAGCACTTTCTACATTAATACCATTAACCTAAAAGCAGATATGATAGAGAGAAAATGATTTGAAATGTTTAAGTTAGTTAATGAAATAAACAGAAAGACAAGTATGAAACAAACATGTCTGCGGAACAAGCAAATGTTTACTGACCTGTATTACTGCATCTCCTATGAATAACATTCCTGTTTGGTCAGCTGTGGAATTACAAAAAGAGTACATTTTAATTGAAAAAGGTACTGAAAAAATAATGCTGTATTGACTTTCAGCACTGGGTTTAGCATGCTGTTCATAACAGTCATCTAAAACTGCTTTGCTTGTGAAAATACCAATGGCAAAGCAATCAGTCACCATCCTGTAAAGGTAATAGATTCCTTCCAATTTTAAGCAAATTACAAGAGTTACATTCCATGCACAATTTTTAACATGGAGCACAAGTGTAATTTCTCACTAATGAAGGATTTCATTAAATTATGTGGAAATTCACACTTTTCATTAGTCTTCTCCACTAAGGAAAATAGGAATTTCAAAAGCTACTTAGCAACTCCTTCCCCCCAAACAAATTTACAAGGACTGCTATAATTAAAGTAGGTTGTGCCTAGAATATAATACCACTCTTTAATATTAAGTTTGAGTTAGTTTTGTTCCTGAGAGTAACATAATACATTATTTCAGTCTGTAATTTGCATATGTCCTGCCTGTATGCGAATAATGTAATGAACTTGCAAAGAAAACTAATTCTGTATAGGTACAATGACATTTCCTGAGGTGTACTCACTTATTTTTAAATTTTGTAATTTTTAGTGGAATTGGAGGATGTTTACCTTTTGGAATTTAGTATTTAAAAGCAAGGCTCTGATCCTGCCAAGATTGATGAAGACATCATCCTGGGAAGAGCAGCTCGACTCCACTGAAAAGACTGAATATAACTTACAAAGATTTGGCATTCTTGCCATATTTTCTGCTTTGAGTTTTTTTCTTTTTATTTAAAAAAAGATTATTTGTTAAAAAAGATTTATTTGTTAAGAAGCAAATGTCATCTTGCCAGACTACTGGCAACTATGGCAACTGTTGCTGACACTCTTACAGTTGCACATGTACTTGTATCTGCAAAGTTAACTCAGGATAAAACTGTTTGACCTAAAAGACACGAAATATTTCATACTTGGACTACATAAAGAACAGCATGAACTGTAGCAGTGTGCAGACAACATAACGGCACCAGCAAAAACTCTTATCTGTCATCCATGTATCTGAGTAAGAGCTGATCACCCTCAGATAGAGTCTCCCTTGCAATCTGGCATATGCATATTCATGTGCATGCAAGTGACATCAAAAATTGCCTATGATACTTTACCATAGATATGTGATAGCAATTGTAAACTTCAGATTTTCTTTAATAAAAGAAACACTACTAAAATCAGTCTTATTCTATTCTTTTCACTTCATTACGCAGGCAGGGTCAGCACACAATAGAAGGCTGTGTTTTTCTTGTAACACTAGGAAGGCTGGTAAAATCAGGGGCTGGGAACCTAGTTGGATAGAGACTAAGTATGTGCATGGGTCAAAAAGCAACTATTAATGTTGCTGCTCTTAGTTTCAGTAATACAGAAAATTTTGGGAAAACATGATTTATACCAAAAAATGGCACACCTGTGTTCACAAATGAAAGGTATTATTTTGTTATTAACTAAACATGTGCAATTATTATGACAGAAGAATCTGTAGAGGCATACCAAAAATGTTAAATCATTTGAAGAAATTAATGCAATTAATTGTTATTTAGTGCCACTTCATGGTGAACAGAAAGCCAACAGCATAAATGTAGGCTTTGTATTTTAACTATGGATTGCTTAATTTTACTTTTTGTTTCCCTCCTCCTTTCTGCTGGCACATAATTCAAAATAGAGCTTTATGGCTGTTATTTATTTACTGTCTCAAGATTGTTGCACTGCTAAGCAGCCACACAAACAGAAGCTAAGCATACAAGGGAAACTAGAGGGCAAGTATAGGAATCTGTAAAAGCATGAGACTTACCTAACATAATATTGCCATAAAAAAGGGGAGAAAACTGTATTTAAACACAGCAAGTTCTGACCTTATGTTACTATAAAACAAACCAGGGTAGTAAGCCTTTTGCTTATCACAGTAGCCTGTAATTGCATCAGATTCCAAAAGCCAAGCAGGATTACGTTGGCAGAATACCTGGATAAGAATCCCATAAAATAACTATTGCTGAAAAAAAAAAAAAAAAAAAGATACTTTTTAACTTGGTAAGTTTTGCTCAAGTCATGAATTCATTGTTAAACTAATGCCTTACTGTGAGGGTAAGTGAAAGTGTATGCCAGAAGAAACTATGCTATTTGATATAAGACTACTGAACACTGCAGTTTATGTGCTCCCAGTAAATTCTGAGGAATTTGAGATGATCTATCTCTTTTTATAATGATAGAAATATTTGTCTCAAAATTCTATTCCTATTCTATGCTAATGACCTTTATTTCTGCCTTTATTTCACTGAGAATAACAACATTGTGATTTTTTTCTTTTCTTTTTTTTTTTTTTTTTTTGTAAACTACTGCTAAATAAATTGGTATTTTTACTGAAAATGAAACAGCTATTCCTCTAGTAAAGATAATTAGCTACACATATTCCTGGAAAGCAGCATCTTACAAAATACGCTGTGGACTTCTTGAGTTCTTTCTAAGCAACACGCAAAAGGTGCATACAGGAGTATATATCGTACTCCAATAATAAGCATATTTGTTCAGAGTGCAACTAATTGAACATGGTATTAACATATTAAAGAAGTATTTGTAATAAATAAAGGTATCCTGCAAATAATGATTCCCAGATGTTAATTCTTCATACTCTATGCAACCCAAGCAATTTTTTGGACCTTATACTATGAGAAACCTAAGCACTGTTTTTTCTAATTCCCAGCGTCTAAAATGTAACAGAAGCTGCAGTGAGCTGGGAATCATATTCACAAAACCAAACCGCCTCATGAAGAACAAACAGAATTTCCTGTACTGGATTCTGAAAACTGCTTCATAAATGTTGGATTTGAACAAATCATAGTATAAGAGTACTTGTTTGGAAGGCGATCGGACCGACGATTAACAGACTGTGAATCTGATACTGCCAGAGTCGAACTCATAGTTGTTCATACTATTCATGAACTCGATTCGCTCCTAACAAGGCAATTCGACCTACGGTTGACAGGCTGTTCATGAATCCAGTACTGCCAGGATTGGGCTTATAGCCAGCACAATATCTGGTATCTCCTTCCCCCGCCAACCCCGCACTTCTTTCAAACTGCAACAGAGACTCCCTCATGGTCTGTTATCTCATCCCATTCTCCTCTTCTTTCCCTGGAATGATCAGCAAGCATAGTTAATTCTAACAGTTAAGAACATCTATGCTCTTTTATGAGATCTTTAACAGAAATTGTCAGCTTAAGGGGAGATTCTCTTTCAGATGATACAAATAAAAAATAAAGTTTTCACAATAAACTGTTTATTAGAACATTCTACTAATAAAAATATTTTTACCTACATAACTGGCACTGAATCTAAATTGAAAGGAATTCTACTGCAACACCAAATTTATAATATTTTTCACAGCAAACTCCATTAATGGAACAAATGTAGTTTTCTGATAAACAAATATGGTTTTATATTTTATATAACACAAAAAGTAAAAGGAGGCAAAAGGGTAGAGTGACTTGCAAAAGCAAGTCAACAGGCAATTTTTTTAAAAAAATAAATAAATAAAAAGGAACCTTCTATTTTCCTGCAGTGACTTTTAGAAGGCAGATAAACTATTCTTTGTCTCTCACCAATTTCAAAAATTATCATTTTGATACTAATTGCCTAATAGCTCTGAAA
>VZSV01000126.1:443133-453398 GCA_013398735.1 Nothocercus julius | reverse complement strand
CAAAGAGAGTCTGAATGAATCCTGCCATGGATGAGCAGCTGAAAAGCAAATTCTCATCTTATTGTTATTCACGTGTTGAGTGGAAAACATGCAACTGTGTTGAGTGGAATAAGTTGTGAATGTGATTATTGAATAAATTTGTACTAGAGAAAAATAGTTCCAGTTTAATACACATTTAGTAAATCTGTTCTTCCACATTTGAATTTGTCTTTATAGAAAAATATCAACACTGAAGGAAACATGAAACCGGATCTTTAGTCAGGGAAATACTTAAAACTTCATTTTTGCAAGGAAACACATGGCAGCTAAGACAGAGTAATGAGAAATGTACTGTCTACTTTTTTTTAATGTATTGTTAGAAAATATGAAAAGTTACTACTGTTATTTATTATTTGAGATATATGCATAACTATAGCCAGCAAGTTTGTTATTATTGAATATAAATGTAAAAATACTCATTTATTGAATAAGAGAATTAAGCAAGAATAAGCAAGTAGCAAAAGCAACAGTTACATTTGTGAGCAAGATATGTTTATTGTTAAATATCAACAAAATCTGTTCTACCAGCCATCTATCATTAGAATCCCATTAAAAGTCAGTGCAAAGCTACTTAAATTGCTAAAAATGTATATATATTGTTATATATACATTATTATTACATTTAATATACATTCATATAATAATTTAGTATTTAATATTTCAAATTATACAAAACATATAAATATATAGATTTATAAAAATAAATATATTACTAATATTAATATATAATATTTAATAATAAATTAATATATTAATATAATATAAATAGAATGTATGTAAATATTATTATATTTAAACTTGTTAATAGTTTGATAATAGTTATAATATTTTTTCAGGTGAAAACAATTGTACACATTTTGAAACTAATTAATCACTTGGTAAAAAATAATAGTTTGAGGAATGCAGTAAAATGTAAAGGAAGATCAATCTGCTCACATAATTGCAATATTCTAAGACATAAGGTTAGCTTTAATAGACATATGATTAATATCACAAGTAAAAGGCTTACTGAGCTGAACAGCATAATAAGTCAGACAAGTTATGAATATGTAACATTTTATGCAGAAAGAAATTACAGGCAAATCCAGTATCTTCAATCTTTTCTTCCAAAATACGTAACTCAGTTTCTATTACATACCATTACAGAATGCAAAAAATATGTTGTAAAAGCTGTAGAGATGAAAATTGGATAAAGTAATTGACAAAGTGTGGTGATATCAGAAATAGCAGAAGTATATACATTAAATGAGTCATAAGGAAAGCAAAGATATATTTCCTAAAATAGCCTAAAAAGTCTTTAATTCATAAATCAGTACAAGAAAGATAAGAACAGTGAAAAGATCAGAAATAGAACTTTTCTGAAATTGCCAAAGGATGTTATTAAATTTCTCATATTATTCGATATGACACTATCTGCCAGCAGAAGGATCATTACATTTGCTGTTTCCATCAAATACACTGTATGATTCTTGACCGTGCTTTTGACCCAAAATATCTGAATGAATTTTCTTCTGAATTTAATCGTTATCTTTCAATGCACCATGAATGTGCATTACAGAGCAGAGGATGCTCTCTGTCTAGCTGCCTCCTTCTCCAGCTTCCACATTGAAGCATCATGGTAAAAGCAAGCTCAAAAACTAAAGTCCAAAACACTATTTATCTTCAGAAAGATTTCAGGGCGGTTTCCTCCTGAGCAATGATCTGAGTGAACATATATGAGCTAGGTCTCTTATTTGCCTGAATGAAATACTTATAGATTTTTTAATTCTACCTGGAGTATAGTGGTAATATATTCAAATAATAACTTCTAATTCTATTTGATTATATTTCTGAAATTCATAATAGAACTACGTTCACCCACAGGTAGATAGAAAAAAGAACAAAAATTATCCATATCAGTCATATCCTAGGGTAGCTCTTTATTCTGTTATATGGAACTGTTACATGGAAGAAACGGTAATTAAAACTACATTTTGCATTTTGATACCTGTCTCTATTAAGATTAAGGTATGTGAATGGTAACTGTAATGCTACAAGTGCCCTGAAAATACAGAGCATGGTTTTCAGATATAATATTGACCTTCTGTTTCATAAACTGCAAAATGCATTTTCCAAAGTGAATCTTACTCAGAAGATACCCGTAAAGCTAAGGTACAGAAACATCTTCACAGAATCGCAGAATGATTGTGGCTGGAAGGGGCCTCTCGAGATCTAGTCCAACCCCCCTGCTCACACCAAGGCACCTAGAGAATGTTGCACAGGACCCTCCACAACCTCTCTGAGCAACCTGTTCCAGTGTTGTCTGTCGCTGTCACAGTACTAAAGGTTTCCATACATTCAGATGGAACTGCCTGCGTTTCAGCCTGTGTCTCTCTCCCTATCACTGGGGGCCATGGAAAAGAGTCTGGCCCCACCCTGTTTACACTTTCCATTCAGATATTTAGATATTAGAAAATAAGAATAATCCTGCAAAAATATTGAGAAAGGTGACACTAGGAAACAGTGTACAAATAATAAATACCATGCAAGTTCTAATGTCCTGTTCAAAAAAATGCCTTCATAAGTCAATGAGTGACTCATGTTCAGCCTTCATCTTCATCAGCACAAGGTGTAACACAAGCATTTCATCCACTCTCACTTCCTTATGCGCACAAGCACCTCCACGTGGGCTGATCTCATCCTTGAGAAACCTGACCTTTTTAGTCCGTTGGAGCGACACTCCAAGGCCTCTGGCCACTGACCTGTTCAGCTTAGTCTCAGTTAGCTTAGCTGAGTTACTCCGTCATGGATGACTGGGGACAATACTGAAAAACACTGAAGAGTGGAAGTAACACATCTACTTCCCTACTAAACCATCTTTGTTTTGCGTCTCTATATAAGTGAACCTGTCATAAGCCCTTCTCAAGCCCACACTATAGATGGTCCTGAATATGGGCAGGGAGGATGTGGTATTTGGACATAGACCCACTCTGTGTTTGTGGTGTGCAGAGTTTCAAGCCAAGAATGCTTCAATGGATGAATGTCCTGAGTTTGTCCCGCTCCTTCCACGGTACATGCTATTTTCAGTTAGAAATGGCTTAACCACATAAAACAGAAAAATTTTTAACATAGCAGAATGTGAGTTATAAGTCACCTTATAAAGCACGGAAGGTGGGAAAATGCTTTCAAATTCAGCTTTTGACCAATTCAGGCTCTCAAGAGAGGACCCTCTGTGAAACTTGCAAAATCTAAAGTAACCCTCTTTCATGTAGCTGTATTTAATTTTATTGTACTATTTTCATCAAGCCTCAGTGAGCTAAGCCCACTACTATGTTTCTGCAGAGATGAGTCTGTTTCATCACTGCTGCTTATCTGACTCCACATGTTATATGACACACAGGCAAAGCTCTCAGCAGTAGTCATCACTACAGCAGTTCTCCCAAAAAGTGGAATGTTGCATGAAGGTAAAAAAAATGTGATTGTCAGCATCAAAATTCTGCAACATAAAAGATAAATTTTATCCTTGACTGGTATAATAAACTGTTATTACAGAAAAAAAAAAAAGTCCACAATACTATATGTGATTAAAATAACTTCATCGTATGTATAAGTGATTTTTAAAGCCCAGAAGTATTTGCAGCCTCCAAAGTTCATAAAGACTCCCTAGCCATGAAAAATGAAAATAATAGGTAACAGGGAGAAAGATTTAAACACAGAAAAGATGATACAATTTAATTCTTACTGTGTGTAAGGATTTTTAAGAGACATTTAATGAACCTACCAAAATTTCTCATAGGTTCACTGTGCATCAAATAAGCCTAAATTATCTGATTCCTTTCAATTAGTCATGTTCAACTGTTCATTTACCCACCTCTAAGAAAAGAAATCTATATTGTAAACCTACTACAGCCTTTACCATAAATAAATTGTTAATACTGATTATGATAACAATATAATAATAATACACAGCTAGAAACTATTAGCAAAATGCAAGGTATTATGTAATTATTCACTCAATTTGAAGACTTCAAAAAGGAAATTAAAGAAAAACAATACCGTATTAAATCATCTGAAAGAAGTAAGAGAAAGTATAGACTAATCTTGGGAAATTTTACTTAGAAGCTTTTACATTAATAGCATATTTTCAAAAGCATATTTTGAGAATTATTAGTGATGTTTACTTCCACACTGAGTCAACTGGAAAATTAGACACAAGTGAGGTACATTTGGACATATTCTTTATTAGCTTTAATTGCCAATTAAATATCTACTATAAAAATAATGCTGTGAAAAACTCTTACTATTATCTTTCTTCTAAACAGAAAACATGCAACATTTTGAAATTCTTATATCATATCCAAAAACATGTCTGCAGAATGTGAACATTCCACACTTCCAAATTTTTCTTGAAACCTTTCGTGCTTTTAAGAAATATTCTTTTTTCAGAAGAAAGCAAAAAAGAATTGTTTTCTGTTGTGCAGGCACTCTGTTAGCAGAATGTGGGTACATAAGACAAGGTGCCACAATAACTATTTTTATAATGTCTATGCTGCTGTAATGCTCTTTTTTTTTTTTTTTTTCTTTTTGCTAATCACAAAAACAGTTTGATTAAAAGGTATCTCAGAAGGACATGTGGTCCAACACCCACAGTAGTGGTGCAGTTAATGCACATACTTCCTTCTTTATACCTTGCTTTTTGGGTTAGTGTCTTTATGCCACTCATGGATTCATCCGGGATGGTATATGGCATTGTCTTTTATTTTAACTGCAACTCATGTTTCTTGGACAAAACATTACAAGATCTTACAACAGGTATCTTCTGGAAATAAACTTTCAAATCTGAGCTAAACTGTTGACCCCATTAAATTGTTGATGCACTCATGACCCTACCAATTGATACAGATTCACAAGAAAAAATACATACAATGTACAATATAATGCACATTACTTTTTGATATTCAAGCTTTCAATTATATTTATTTAAAAGTACTGAGTCCTAAAAGAGTAGTAGGTATCTTTCCTTGATTTGTATTTAATTGCCTGAGTTACATTCCTGGATGCTTATACTTCTCCTTTTAATTAGATATTTATTTTCTTCATATGATTTATTATGCTCTGTATTAGAAGCTTATTATTGTCCCATCTACAGTTGATATAAAAATATCTATTCTCTTCCTCACTGCAGAAACCATCCTAAACAATAAAGTCCTAAACAACAGAAACAAACAAACACAAAAATATTACATCAAAATATATAAAAAGAAGTACATTATGTAAGAAATCTGGAGCACTCTTTTTAATAGGATATAGCCAATAATATATGTCAACTGGAAATAAATTTTCATATTTGAATATGTGTACCTATTAAAGAAATGGGAACCTATTAAAGAACACGTAGAGAAGATAATCAAGTACAGTCTGAGATCTAGGAAAACATGATCCTGAATATGGTGCCAAGTATAATCAAAAATGCTCAAACTCCACTACACAGATCAGGAAAAGAGTCTGTTAAGTTAATAAGATGATGCCAAAAACCTGATACCGATGGCTCTGAGTCTTTTAAGGAGTACTGAATGCACTGAATATCTTTATGTACTGTTCTGTTTTTTATTGCAGGAAAGGTTTTAAAAAAGGAGGGATTTACTCCAGGGAAGAGCAGAAACATATAGATTTATCACAGAAACAGGGTAAGTCTTCAAATATTTAAAGGGTGCCTTAATGAAGAAAAGAACAAACCACATCCATGTCCACCACAAAACTATGTCTTTGTTTTTGATCAGCTAATCCTTTTAATTTACCTTACAAGACACTGTCTAACTTTTTGTAGTACATTTTTCCCATCTATGTGCAGTAGTTCACTGATTTTACCTTTTATTTTTCACATTAGTTCTACATATTTTCAAGATCATTCTAAGGTCTAACACTGTCCTGAAAAATGAGATTCTTCTTGTGAACACATATTGAACATTTCAAAAAAAGCTTAAAGATAGTGTGATGCTGAAGGAACAATACATAAATGAATTTTCCTTTTAAATTGTGTAAAGCATGTTTAAAGAATATTTAATTTCTCAAAAAGTGATGTATTCTACAGCACCATACACTTAAGTAATATAAAAATATTTTACCTGCTTGGTCTTTAAATATTTTTGATATGACGACAGGCACTTTGTGCTCAGCACCACCCTGCAAAAGATGTGTATTATCCATGAGATCTCACTTAAGACTAGAGTGAAGCAGTTATAATGAAAATTAAAGGAAAAAAAAAAAAGCAAGAGGTTATCCATACCTTTATGCTTAAGCCCAAGCCACCAACTGGTTGTCTACGAAGTGTAACAGTTCTGTGCTTTAAAAAATCGCAGAAAAAATAAATTTAGGTGAAAATATGATATCTGAACAAGCATATAAAATGTCTTTTTTGTTTGCTTTTTACTTTAAAGAAGTTACTTCTCAAAGGTGCCCTAGAATCTGGGTGATCAAGTTCAGTTCTGAATTACGATTCAAGAGGCACTCATTTCCTTACTCTAAAGGTCATTCACACTGAGATCAGAAATTCTATATTCTGAATTCTGTACACAGCTTTTTAATGATTTTTTTTTCTATTGCTGAACTGATATTCTTCCTAGATAGTTTTTTTTATTTTTTTTTAACATCTCTTTGCTTTGTTTTCCTGAGAAAACTATATGAAGGGATTTGAAAGGCCTAAATTATTTTAGACTAAATTATTTTCTTTAGCCGCTCATTTTTCAGTTGCAAATACCTATATTTTCTAATCCATATCTTCTGGCCTATGTGAATTTTCTTGCAAGATATCCTACAAAACTTATTGTGACAATCTGTTCTCAGGATTATTTTCTTGTATTTTCTGGTGAAGTGCATGAAGATAAACATTTATCAATATTTTTCTATAATAATCTGTCATATGTTTAATAGTATATTGTATATGACACTTCATTCATGTGTACCCCTCAGTAGCCACCATAATAATGGAACACATATCTTAACTTCATCTGTTGATGATAATTATAGAGCTGAGAAGAACTTTTTTTAGCAACATGCTGAAAAAAATTGCATATAACATCACCTCTCAGCATCTAAAACAGTAACTACAGATCATATCTTATTCTGCATATCAGAAATCCTATATGAGATTACCCTTATATGTAAATTTCAAACTGAGTACCTTATGATTCAGATAAATGTGGATTTTGATCTTCAACAGTTAAGCCCATGCTCATATTGTACTTTAACAAGTTATTTTTTTCTAACACTTAAGTTAGCAGAATGATGATGATACTGACTTGGGGTAAAGGGCAACAGAGTAAGTCATACTTTTCATTTTGAATTTTAAGAGAGTAAAAAATAAAGTATGTAGTCAAAACAAGCTAAAAATACTTCCTTGCATATTTAAATTTTATCTTTTCTGTTCCCATGAACATTATACTACTCTAGTCTGTGCTAAAAATGGAAATTATTATATCATGATGTAAGATGATCGTGATGTAAGATATAGGATTTATAAAGGTGTGTATGATTCAATCTCAGACCACATAATTCCATTTTAGTGAAATATGTGCTGATTCAGATTATTTCATTATTTTTTCATTTTGAATTGAATCAAAACTTTTAATCTAAATCATCATGCGTATTGAGAAAGTTCAGATCCAATCTGAGATTACATGGATACCTATGTTTAAAATCTTGAGTCATTCCCAAGTGTCATTTTTTCTATTACATACCAAAAGCTGGACAGTTGTCATAACAAAGATCTTCTAAGCAAACTCATGTTAACAGTATGCATAAATATGATACAGTACTGCTCTTATGTGATCACATAACATTCACTATGACCATGACTAATAGTTATACAAGGGCAAATCCTACCTCTGATTTTCACTGAAAGTGAGATTTTTGTTGTTGATTTGCAATTTTCCAAAACCTGAAAAGTATATAATTCCAGAAGAATAGAGGAAAGCTAAAACTTGGTCAATAATTAAAATATATAAGTAGCACATAAGTCTTCATTATATCACAGGGGTGTAAAGGTCAGATGATCATAAATCTGCCAACTAACCACCCATTCCATTATAAAATAACAGTCAGTTCATAATAACTTCATTTAAAAAGTTCATAAAAAATCAAAGGAGAATAATCTGTGCTTCTGTACTTCTGTGATTCTTACAGAAATCCCAAATCAAAAATTAATGAAGCTAAAGTCAATATTAAGTGGATATGCTTCTGGTGACAGTCCCTGGATAATTTTAAAAGTTCAAAAAAAAAAAATGATCTGAAAGAAAAACTTTAATTAAGAAAAAAGTTAATTGCAATAATGTTTGTGATAATACAAAGTGAGAAGTAATGATGAACAGGACAGATTTGGGATAGAGTTTGATGATTGATTGAAATCTGGATAGATTTTGGATGATTTGATAAATTAAAAGTAGATTACAAAACATATTTTAATACTATCAAATAAAAGATTAATTCTTCTTGTAACAAGGCAATCAACACCCATAATGATTAGAGCACTGTATCTGGAAAAAAAGAATCTTTTTGAAAATAAACATGAGTTCTGCTGAATATGAGAAAGATCACAGCCAAAAGCACTAGTGTTATCCTACGTTATCAGGAGATTACTATGTAGGAGTAGGGACTATAAATTAATTCTGTATCTGGCAGTAATGCACACATTTGAAAGAATACAGAAAGTTCTGGTAAGCTCATTTTGAAAATGTTACATTTGCATTGGACAGGCAGCAAAGAACACCAAACGGCTTGAGAGATTTGTCTTGTAGTGCAACAGATACTGTGACCTAACATATTTTGCTTTTTAAAGCATATCTCATGGATGATCACGGGGAGGCACACAGGCACATTTTTAAGCAAACTTCTTGGCAGAAGAATGGTAAATCTTATGAACAAACAGTGCAAATTTCAGTGACATGAAGTTGGAAATGGACACTACAGATACAACACTTCATTTTAAACCCTCCTACTAGCATAAACTATAATTGGAATTTAAAACAGTGAACATTTTTTAAATAATAATATGGCCTTTAGACCTTAAAATGATTTTTTTTTATTTAAAGCATGATCTGTCATGTTATTTCATGAACACACATTTAATTCAATTCTAAATGTAGAATTATTTAAATCCACTTCTTTTTTAATGGTACTATCCACTAAAATCTGGGTTCATATAAATGAAATTAGTTAAAACTATCACAAGTGGCATCATATGCTAAGTATGGAGGCACCTAAAGATCAGAGATCTATGTTACTGATGTAAAATGCCTAAATACTGTTTTTTTTCTAAATATTTAATATTTGTATGAATCTGTTAAAATAAGATATGAAGACAGAATTCATGCAAAATGATGAGAGTTATGCAATTTACTGTTAGTATCATATCCCTGAGTACTTTCCCTGTGGAAGGCCGGCATATATATGTGGTTTATTGAGAAGACTTCAAGGAACAGCGTATAGCAGGATCCACAAGTCTAGTCTTGTGACAGAATGCAACAGGTTGGTGGCATGGGAAGTAATGCCACTGGTAGTTCTCCTGGTCAAGGGTGATCATGAATCTTCTTTCTGTGAGAATCTTCTTCTTAAAGCTGAGATCTTTGACAGCTGAAGTAGTGGTTGATGACTGTCGGGTAAATAGCTTTTTTATTCCAGGAAAAGTCTGATTAGTCAAGTGTAAAGGTGATATATCTCACAGGAATCTTGCTCAGCCCAGGATAATAGTAATAATAAACAGGAAGGGGTTTGTAGGTTTGATGTACATGGATACCAACAACATGGGGGAGTACAGGAAATAAGTCCTAGAGATAAAAAACTAGGCAGGAAGGAAGTTGGAGAACAGTACTTCTATAAAATTATCCAAAACAGTTAAACACTTCCAATACACTCCATAGGACAGAGAAGACAGAAAAGGCTTTAATGCATCTCTGAAAAGATAATTCAAATAATATGGATTCAAGTTCATCTGAAACTGAAGGAATTTTTGAAATATGGGGAGCTTGTTCAGGGGCTAAATTTCATGTGAACTGAAATAAGACAGAGATGCTGGTACTTAAAATTCAGGAAGGCTGTAAGTTATTTTAAAACTCCAGGTGTGGAAAAGAAATAAAGAGCATTATTGTGGATTATAGTTGTATTCTGTAGAATAAAGAATTTCTGTAGAGAAATTCTATATCCTTAAGTAAAGAGTTTTTGGACAGGTAGAAAAAGACTGTAATGATAGCATA
>VZSV01000126.1:423419-443113 GCA_013398735.1 Nothocercus julius | reverse complement strand
GTTAAAATAGGATACATAAAAGCACAGTAAATGCTCTGTGAGAAAAAAAGAACTCTCAAAAAAAAAAAACCAAAAACTAATAAACCTACTATTTCATCAAATAAAACTGAATCTCTATGGATTCCAAGTCAAATAAAAGCCAGACTATACTACGATAACAGTCAACTAGATTGTCAACATTAACCGAAATATGAGAAGAGATGAGGAAAATGAAAAAATATAACATTGAAGACGAATTTAAATTAACCTCATGTAGAGACAAATATCATCCTAGGATATAATGCAGTCAATAAAATACAGGTATCTATTGGCGACTGCTTCACTGAGCAGCTGCTTGCAGGGCTCACAAGATTAGATGCAATACTTGCTCTATTCTCACGTACCACAGAGGATCCAGCTAATTTTTTTACAGCTGAAAAGCTACTCTGTAGCAGCAACCGCTATGTACTTTACATTTAACATCTGTGAGAGCAGCAAGTCCAAAAATTCCACTGCAATTATGATCCCAAAAGAGGAATTATGCAAAAGTAAGGAAGTTTGCAAAAAAGGAACATAAAGCATAAAGTTAAGGATATTGTATCTTCACAGACAATGTGAAGACTACTTAAGGGTAATGAAGACTATATAAGGTTATCACACCAGAAACACACAGAGCCACTGAATCTTCATTTTTGTAAAGTTTAATGTTCTATGGTAAAAATTTGGTCACAATTTAGTCAAAAAAATAATAAAATGAGATGTTCTTTTTTTCCCCATAAATTTATGAACAAGGAATCTCTTAGAGAGAAATGTAGATATACACATTGACTACAAAAGCCAAATTAGAACTATAATTTTTTTTAATATTACAGAATAATGGAATTGGTAAGATTAAGATTACTCCTTGTGTTTTTTTTATATAGCACAATAAACACTATAATAACATCAAGAGGTTTCAAGGACCAACATATCTATTTCATTAAAAAGTATTGCTATACAGAGCTTGAAATTAAAATGACAGGCAAATTCCCATAGCAGATGGGTAAGACAAACAAGTGGAGAATCATAGAATCATAGAATGCTTAAGGTTGGAAGGGACCTCTAGAGATCATCTAGTCCAACCCCCCTGCACAGAGCATGTGGCACTGGACTGTGTCCAAGCGGGTTTGGAAGATCTCCAGAGAAGGGGACTCCACAACCTCCCTGCGCAGCCTGTTCCAGGGCTCTGTCACTCTCTCTAGTAGTTCTATATCCCTCTTGTATCGGAGAGACCAGAACACAGTACTCCAGATGTGGCCTCACCAGGGCTGAGTAGAGGTGTGGGGGAAGGGTTAAGGAACAGTCAGCAACAAGGGGATAAACAACTTTCAGAAAGTGAAAGAACACAAGGAGAGAGCCAATTGGCTCAACGGCTACTGAAACAAGGTTAGCTGTGTGTAAATCCTACTGCAAAATGATGGGTTCCAACCTTGGTATATCCATCAAATCTGCTATCTGTTTCTGGAATGAAGGAAGTGATTAAAAGGTTATAAAAGGAAGAGTTAGAAAATGTAAGTGCTTAAGATGAATTCTTCCTGTGAGTTCTATTTAAGGTTTGAATAGAAATAAAATTCTTAAACATCTTCTCTTTGGTCCAAGAAATCAAAGTCAACTCACAAGAATTAGCATATGGAGACTATGTGTAGATATGAATACTGTCTGCGTTCATTTCAATTTTTGCACTTTTGGGATTTTTTTTTGCTGCCAGTTGAATAACCATAGCTGAAAAAAATATTTTCTGAAATGTTATAGCTTCATGGTGCAGTGTATTATAAGATGGGCAGGAAAGCTGAGTTCAACTGACTGTTAGGGCAGACAGAGCATAGAACACCAAAAAAAAGGGTAGATAGAAAATAATATTTTATTGGTAAACTCAATGTTTAATTCTCTTAAAATAAAACTAACAAAAAATATCTCCTTTACATGAAAATGTTGCTTATGGAGAAAAAAAAATGCTGCATAATTAGAATATTTCCCTAGGCCTGGGTAGCAGATTCTTTACTCATTTTGTAGTCTTCACAAATCGATCATTGTTCTTTTTTAAATAATACCTTTATGATTACCCCAAAGCAATCTAATCCAGTCACAGCTTCACCTAGGGTATTTTCAGCTCTGAGATGTCAACTTCTAAATTTAGAAGTAACCAACGTTTAGAAGTAACCAACTTGTTTGTCCCTCAGTCACTACAGTCATGCTCATGGAACAACATTTCATGCAAGCAGGCCAGAGCACAACCCATGGGTCTATATCTCGTATATAGCTCAGAGACAAGGGCTTTAATTCAGAACAAGTTCCTGTCCTGTGCACTGGGACAAACAGCCTTTACAAGTAAAAGCAGTGCCAGTAATATATTCTTTAATTAAGCCTGTGTTTTTCTGCTTACACATATTCCCAAAGGCCTTATAAACCCTGGGAGAGAGAATTTCAGGAAGACACAATTTCATGAGAGCTCTAGATTGAAATAGCACCTATAACTAAATAGATGAGGGAGTTTAAAAGATCAATACTGAAACATCAGCAAGACAGAAACTTTCAGGCATTCCAAGAATGACACTAGATGAGAATATGTTGACAAATGCAAACTTGAAAACACAGACACAAAACACAGGAGCAAGAACACATAGAGAAAAGACCGGCTGGTAACTGGGGGTGTAAAGTGGATATTGTAACAATTTCTGTTGCTACTGAAACTAGCTTTTAGTACTAGCTACTTTTCACTGAACTTTTAATCCACTCATGAAATCTTTCTATGTCAGGGAAAATAAGAATGACTGACCTGACCTAGCTTTTGAGAATGATATAGCTGAAAACATCCAATAGTTTTAATAAAGTTTCTAAAAGAATATCTAGATTTGCCTTATCATACTTTTAAAATGTGTTCAAACTATGTGTTCAAACTACCTGTCTTAATTATGAGAAAGGTCTTGACATAGGTGACCTATTAAGTTCTTTCAGAATACAATGGTTTGACAGAAATGTTTATCTCTGGAAAAGTCTTTTACATATGTGTATCCATGCTGATGCAGTGATGTGAACAGAACACTGAGAGGCAATGCCAGAAGCCAATTATACTGTAGTAGCAACTTTTGGTACTGCTCGCTGACTATTGCTAAACAATCACAAATTCAGCTTAGTTTAGCAGGATTTTACACCCACCCATCCATGTCTGCCCATTATGCCATTACTATTCTGCCAAAACCCAGGCCCGGCAGTCAAGGAAGGGGACTCTTCACTAAGGAGAATATTCAGTGTTACTTTAATGAACAAGGAGAGAGATTTTACAAGGAGGTATTTGAAGCTTTCCACAGAATTTGGCATCAAAGGATATATTTGAGAGATGATTTGATATGCACATTAATTAACACATGCATGTATTACTTTGAAACTTCAAAATTAAGCACATTTTAGAAAATGCTGGAACATTTGAAATGGCTCTTTCTTCAGATCTTGTTAAAACAAATTGAAGATAATGCTCTATTCTCTCCATTTCCATTCAAAAATTAACTGCATGAAAATAATGACTCTAGGTGCCTATAAAAACAATATATACAGACACACCTGGAAATTTGAGTTCTAAACAAGCAGACTCATACAAAAAAGCAAGACCTTCTCGTAGAAAATGAGAAGTAGCTATTTAGGTAATTGTTCATCACGCATTGTGAAAAAAAAAATAGTGGACATTTTACTATTGATTTTCTACCCAAGATAAGTACTAACAAGGCTAGGAGATGCCAGCCAGCAGTCATGACTATGTGGCAGTTGGTGCTGGTTATACTACAGTTAGATGGAAGCAGGCAAGAATAAGGGAGTAACTTTAGGGTAAAAGCTCATACAAGCTGAGATCTGGGAGAGGTGCAGACAATCCTTACTAAGTATAATATATTTTTATCAGTTTATCTTATTATAACTGTTTCCATTACTGTAGGTCAAAGCCTTCGTTCAATTTTTGATAGAGTAAAATGAAGTCACTCACTCTATTTTTAAAGCCTGCCAACCTAAAAGAGTATTATAAAGTAAATGGAACCAGATTGTTCTCAGAGGTGCACAATTAGAAGATGAGAGGCAACAGCCACAACTGGCAGCCAAGGAAATTCCAGTTGAGCATAATGGGGGAAAAAAAATTACAGCAAAAATGGTTACATGCTAGAGCAGGCTCCACTGGTGAGAGATGGTGGAATCTCCCTACTTGGAGATCTTACAAATTTAAGTGGCCAAGGCCCCAGGCAACATGAACATACTTGGAAGCTATCCCTGCTTGGAATGGGAGGTTGAACTAGATGTCTCCACAGATCATTTTCAATCTAAATTATCTATTCTAATAAAGATGACTCTGACAAACCACGGTGCAGTTTATTTTCCACATGGTAGTGATCTCATCAGTGTTTTTACAAAAAATCACACAGAAATCTCCAGGAACATCTTCACTGAGTTGTAAGGTGTTTAATTTGGGACAAGAGCTTTCTTTGGTGATAAAAGAAGAGAACTGATCTCAGACTGAGAGAGTAACAATATATACAAAGGCTGTATAGATCACCTACAAATCTGGATTTTCAGAGATGCTAACTGTTATTACATATATGGGCCCAGTGACAAGATATATTTGTTTCTTTTCCCATTAAGAATAAGCTGATTTCTTTCAAATAAAAAAAACATCCTACAGCAAGTTATAGCTAAATCCTTCCAGAACACAACTGTTCTTTAGTTGAATAATTTCACTGGCATTCACTTTTACATGTTGCAGGTGTAAAGGCAAAGATGAGCAATAGAGGCTGCATCCATGCCCTGTTCCATAAATAAAAATACTTATGTTTCCACACAGATATTCTGCATCTAGTTATTAAAGATTTTTAACTTTTGCACAACTTTTCACAATATACACAATAGCAATCCTGACAGACTGTCAAGATGTACAACAGCTTAATTTAAATTTTAATAAAGGATGCATATATCTGTCTGCTATTTCCCTGGCTACCAACACAGAAATATTGATATGGAACTGCTCACTTTTCTACCTTCTTGGTAAGAGCACTTAACCTCAGCTAGGTTCTGACCAAGTCTCAGGGAGAGATATTTTTCAGGGATATTCACAGTGACCCTTTTATTCTTCTCCTCTGTACATTTATTACTATTTTTGTCTATGCTACTTACTTTTTTGCCTCTAATAACAAACAAAGATTTTTTTTTGTCATGCCAATGAATCCTCATATTTATTATTTATTTTGTCACATAAACTTATATGAGTTCTCAAAGTGACAGCAACTGGAGCTTATGATCTTTAATAATATATTCCTAAGGGATTATTTGATATCTGTCTTCTAAATATCTATCTAGGCCAGCTTTCCAGAGAATGGAAAATAAGTAACAAAAGGTTAAATAATGTATTTCCTCCATTCAAAATATCTAAATTTCAAAAGGAAAAGGCTTTCTTTAATCATCAGCTTGATATTTCCAAATAAATAGAAATGATATTTAGTAGTTCTTATGGTAAAATGGGCACTAGGGAAAAAGTATATACTAGTAGTTACCTAGATAGAAATGTATTTGATTTATTAAAAAAAACTTTTAATGCAGACCGATTCTCCAGAGTTTTTCTAAAAGAACATTCTTTTCTGTCCTTATTAGCATCTGAGTAACAAAGGAAAAAAAGCCTCATGAGGGATTTAAACAGTACTTTCAGATGCTTTCTATTATTTATTTATTTATTTATTTTTCTTTTTTTGGATCAACAAAACAACCAGTCTGGCTATGTTTTTGTCCCTATTCATCTACCTTATTTCAATGTGGTAAACTCTGGCTAAAACAAGACTTGTGAAACTGGATTTTGTACCCAGGATGTGAACCTTTGTCATTCTAATTTTATTAGTTTCCCATAAGCTCCTAAAGAGTCCTCTTCCAATTAACAAGCCAAGAGTCTACATCAGAAACCTATTTGTCCCACCACCAATCAAGTCACAGACAATTCAGCTCTGTGGGAGGGACTGATTAATGGTGGTAAAAAGCTAAATGCTTTTTTATTTTTAACTTTGCAAGTGGACTTAGCAGGGAAGACACAGAAATGATAGAAATGTAATGCAAAGGAATAGAAAAAAAGTATTTATGAAAAGTGGGGCAACAGCTGGAGAAATAAGATATCAATACACATGGAGTGAGACACTGACAATATGTTGGAAATTAATTTTAACAAGTGAAGAAATGAAAAGTAACAAAAATATCACATCTTAGTAAAGTATATCATAATATTAGAGAAACAAATGCCTCCCTGTTTCTGTATTCTGATTCTTTCCCTAGCTATCACACAATTTGCTTCTGTGAATACTGTTAAACTATCCATCTTGAAATAAATTACCTCTTAAATATACATAGAGAATAATTACAAATATTTAATTTCAATATACTACTACTGTCAATGTTTTCAAATTTTGCTTCTGTGATTGATTCTCCCATACGTTCTCCTTTTCCCACCAATGAGAACCCTCTGAATCAAGTCATGAGGACTTGTTTGGAGAGCTTGGACTTTACAAGTCTGAATGACTGAAATACTTTGTTGAAAGGAGCACATATTTAACAATATATATACATAGATGATTAAATAATATGTAATGCAACCCTGAGAACATATTATTACCCACAGTTCCACTTTGGGAATGATTTTTTTGCATTTTTAAAAGTCATCTTTTCTATTGCGTAGAATATAGTATCTAAATGCAAAGACAACACTTTATTTACCTGTTTATTTTACTTACACACTGAATTCCACAAACCACATTGCTCTCCATTATTTTACATCCAAGTCAAATGACTATTGAAATGGGATGAACTGCCATCAAATTACAGAAAACCATTTTCTCATGAACAGGTAAACATCTTTCTCGGTGTTTAAAAGTGTATGGCAGATGCTAAAATACGAAACAAGCAATGGTCAAGTTGATGCTAGTAAAAGTAATTTACTACGAGTGGTGGTTTACAGTGAGAGAATCTGCCTTTTATTTGAACAAACATGAGATCCTTAAGGAGCTATCTGTGTTGCTGAAAGTCCAACCCACCCCAGTGGCTTTGTGTAGTCCTCTGTATTGCACAAGGCAATGAATTTTTTGGACCCAGGGAGGCTGGAATTATATGAAAAAAAATCAGATGGGGGAGCAGAACAAATAGCATGAAATGCTTTCCACGAAACTGGTTAGAGAATTAAGTATTGTCACAAACAGATGCAGAACTTTACATTTTAGTATTTTCCCATTCACATATTCCACATACGAAAAGCAACTCTAAAAGCACAAGTTTTTTCCTCCTACGTATTTGAGATGATTACTTGAAGAAAGCAAATGAATTATTTCCATTTTTGTTATAAAGGAAATAGTGTGATGAATGGCTATGTGCAAAATATAGAATAACTATGAATAACAAATAATAAAGGCAAGCTATAGAAAGGAGAATAAATCAGTAAGACAATGTGATTGTCTATGATTGCTACAGAATTGCCTTTCAGCTTACAGTTTTCTATTAATATGTTGAATTGTGTATAGTATAAAGCAAAATCTTGAAACACTTAAAATTCTTCTGAATTTATCTTTAAAATTTTAGAATTACCAAAGAGAGTGCTAGCTGACTACTAGCTATTTCACCTTTATTTGAAATTCTGCCTTTGAGTTCCTATATACTGGTGATTTATACTCTGTAAAAACTAAAATGTTTATAACATCTTAACATTATACTCACTTGGCATTTATTTTAAAAACTGATATTTCTGTTTGGTTCAAAGTAAACCAAAGCAAATACTGCCACAAAGATCTAATCTTTTTTTTTTTTTTTTTTTTTCTTATCTGAGTTTGACAACAGAAACCCATGTGAATTGAAGATTACAATTTCAAGACAGGACAGTTTGATGAGGTCTTGAAAGTTTTTTTCAATTTATAGTTTCTATTATATAAATTCAATGCATTTGTTAGCAACAAGAATAAAATTAAAACAGCACTTATAGCAACATGGAGAAAAATTATGAGAAAAATATGCTGTCCACTAAGGGAAACAAGGAACAATTTCATCCATAACATCAAAACAACACGTGCAGGTGGGAAATTAATTTAGAAGAGTGCAAAACTATTGGCTCTCCTACAGTGTCGGCAACTGCACAGGCTGAGGAAGACCGAGTTGTTTGTGTATGATCACTTGACTTTTCAGTGTTTCCCTGGAAAGGTCACCCTGCCAGAATTACCCATACTGCCTATGAATAGCATAATGAGGAAGAATTCCTTCATAATGAATTTCATACATAGCATTTTGCAACTCAAATCTAGATTGCCATTTGAACTGTATTTGAAACTCCCTCACTTTTACACATTAATGCTACTTCTATATCCTGGAAAAGCTGTTTCCTTTCTGACATAGTCCCAGGCTAAGCTCTCATCTCTAAGCTTACCTACTTGTTACTGGTCATGAAACACAATCTAGGATCTTCAGTGCTATCAGAGCTCTTGTACTCTACAATGACTCTTGAGAACTTTTTTTTCAAAATCCTTCTTCTTATCTTAAAATCCCAAGCATTATCAGAGCCTGTTTTCCTGTCCTGTCCTCCTCCAGGAAATACTTGTTAGGGTACACAAGGCATCTGACGCCACCAAAATGCACAGACATATTAAATTTCAGGCATTCATTTTACTATGACTTTTATAACCAGTTTGCATGCAGCTTATCAGTACTACCAACATACAGCGTGAGTAGTTAGAATCTGCAGCATTTTCTGCTTCTCAGTGAAGTGGAAAGTACATGCAAGCTGATGATTTGGCTTATATCTACTTCAGCAAACCAACCAAAATCTGACATGCCTTTTAGTTCTCTAAATGGCCTTCCACTGGTTGCTCACAGATGCAGTCTTTGTGCACATTTTTAAAAGAAAGTCACGTTCCACTGAATTATGCAAACAAGGGTATATAGCTTAGAGACACCACAAGATTTAAAAAAAAACCTTTGCAACTGAATTCTAGGGAAGAAAAAAAAAAAGAGCACTGTACATATGCGGGCACCCTATCTGTGCACAAAAAAAAAGAATTAAAATGAAGAAAGTAAGTACCTGCCAAGTGTTCTCCCAGCCACTGTATGCCCTTGAACAGATAATTGTCAATACTTGAAAAAACAATGAAGAAAAGGCCTTGTTGTACTTCTTTAAATGCTTTCAGTTGGAAATGCAGCATTTTCTTGCCTTTTTTTCTTTCTTTTTTTTTTTTTCATTAATAACCTAACAATATTTGGTTGAAGAATTTTGTAGTCTCAATGTTTACAAATTTTTAATTTCTTGTCAAAATAAGGGACACACAGCATCTTGTTCTTGGCTACAAGAATGCCCCCCAAAAAATGTTGACCATTATATATTTTCTATTACCAAATAAGATCTCTTGCACTCCAATATCATATTCTGATCTCTGCAGAAGATATGCAACTATACAGCCCAAAACACAGAGATCTAGAAGAACTTACATTTGCACTGTGATCACTTCCACTAACACAGACGACATCTTGTTTTTGAATTGTTAGTACCTCTTTCGTAAGCTTCAGTCGGATGTCATAGGCATTTTCAGATACTTCATCATACAACAATGCCATACCAGTTTTAGTCTGTGAAAACAAGGCACAGAAACAAAGATGTTAATTATGTGAACACTTCATAATGATAAAATATAGCCTCTATCTCATTCAATACACAAAATGCATATAAATAAACATTTTTTTATAAAAAGTGAAAAAAGGCCTTCTTTTTAGGCTTCAAGTGAGTTAAACATAAGAAGAATCTTATTTACTGTAAAAAGACAGCAAAATGGTCTTTGAAGTAGGTATAAATATATAAAAAATACTCCCCAGTATACTGTTCAACAAAGGATTTTTTTTCTGCTTATTTTTAGCCATTCCATTTACTATGAATTTGTACTAGAAGCAGAATATATGTATGTATATATGTATGTATATATGCAGATGTACTTTTCAGTTTCAACAAAAGGTGGAGAAGTGTCATATTGTTACTGACTTAAAGTAGTTCCTTCTGCTGTCTCAGGAAAAAAAAATCTGTATCCTTCATAAGTGTCACCTTTAAAATACAGAATTCCATTATAGTACAAAACTGTTTTCAAACAGTAAACCACATAAATATACGCACTGCAAACATATAGGTGTTACAGGTTTCAATTTGCTTAAGTCAAAGGGACTTGTATTTCAGAAGTTACATCATCATCAGAATGTTATATAGTAAAGTCTACAGGAAGTCCATCTTTTTTGTAATAAAAAGTTAACATCTAAAAGTAGTTAAGCCTGTAGCCAAGAGAAATCATCTGTTCTGAAAACAGATGATCATATTTGAGAGTAATATTTGCTTATTAATTTATAATGTCAGTACTACCAGACCACTGCACACTTTCACTTAAGGTTTAACTACAGTTTCTTCTTTTTTTTTTTTTTTTAAGACTTTTAAATCAAGTCATTCACCTATTTATTTTGTTTTTATTTTGATAATTAGCAGACTGTGTAAAGAAGAGAGCAATGGACTTAAAGAAGAAACATGGCCCGTGTACTGAATGAATGTTGCTCAATTTATTTAAAAGTAAAATAAAAAAGGCATGTAACCTTCATAACAGTATTTCCATTACTATAAACAGTAAGCAGAAAACTCTTTGGTGATTGTTAGCAAAACCTTTCGGTCTTTTAGTCTTTGATCAGTTCAAGCTCAAGGCACTTATATTTAGATTTAATGTAGCTCTATGCAGAAAGAAAATGTCAAAGCATCCCTTATAGTCCACAGAAATGGAAAATAGCGTAGACAGCAATTCCATTTGCCCTTACACAGGAGTTGTTCAGTTGAATTGCTCATTGGGTTGTCCTCAGTGTCCCATGCAGGCCACTGCTGCCATTTTAGACAGTTTAGGATATCCAAGAAAATCTATACATATATTTGGCCCTATGAGAAAACAAAGTCCAAAGACTCTTCTAGATAGAGGCTTTGACAGATCTCCATTATTATAATGAGATGCAGACAGCTGCCATGATAGTAGACATCTACCTGTTGATATTTTAAGCTTGAAATTAATATCACCGCAAAGATTTTAAATGTAAAAAATCCCATCTAGACAGCCATTTGGATTCTGTAAAGTCATTGGTGAGAAATAAACACTTCTGGAGTACAATTTATCTGATCTATTCCATACACCCATCAAGAATGAAAGAAATTGCATCACAGCTCTCTACTTCAAGTAAGAAAATAAACATAAATGACAACTCAGATGCAGGAGTCTAATTCTGGACAGATGAATAGTGTCCTAGTGTCCTAGTGTCTATTGGGAATGCCTAAAGGAAAAAAAAAAAAAAAAAGTTCAGTGGGGGTATAAACTTTTATTATTCTCATTTGTTTGTAAACTGACATTACTTTATATTCTTCAAGTTTCAATGTTTTAAATTTTTAAGTATGATTTGATAATTTATCAGTACAATTTTATAAATGATAGGATATGAAAGCTTTGTCAACACCATCTGCTTAACTGCTATGTTATGCAGAAGCAAATATTTTCAAAAATATTTTCCTTTTAAAATCACTTTACCCATGTTTTGCTTCCATTCAAAGGTTCTGCATCACTATTTTACCCAGTCTGACGATCACTGCTGCTTTTGCTGATATGCCAGATTACGCTTTACAGAAACATCTTGAGAGAACAGAACACTTTATATAATCTAAAATCCGAACATTCTACCAGCTAGTCAGTTACATGTGTTTAGAAGTAACACGATGAAAAAAATCTGAACTTTTAATTGCAATTAATTGCAATTTAATTGCAACGGCTCATCAAATAACAAATGAAACGTAGAATAAGTTAAGATTAAGTATTTCCATGTTTTCTATCAAGATATTTAAACAGAAAGTCCCACTGAAGTTCACCTATTCCTATTTAAATGAATACCTACCTCATACTTTATCTAACTTTCAGTGCGATCTGAGATGATATGAAGCAATACCCTATTTGCTTTCAGAATCAATACGACAAATTCAGATTTCTCTCAGCCTTTCAATTATGCCGTTTTAGATCATTATAAATGACTGTGATTAGAATTCAGAACATTCACCTGTTCCTTCTTTGTATTAAAGAGGTGTTACAAGTAATTCTACATTCATTAGGCAAATTTCAGTATGGACAAAGTTCTTCTTCATGCAAGCATATTTTACTGGTAATTTAGTTTTTGCATGTACATGTATATACAGCATTTAAAGCACACTACATTTGTCCAGTGTTCTCTTTAAAAAAGTCTCTTTATGAAGTTCCAATAGCTGGTATCAGAAAGTGAAATTCGAAGAGCAGAGGTTTCTCCTAAAAATGACAGAGTAATGTCAGAGATCATACATTAAATTGTGTGTGCTTTGTAATGAACAAATGCACAAAGTGTCTATCGAGTTGCGTCTCAATAAGATACAGGTGCTTATAGAGAGAAGTAAGGGAATATGTGTTTAAATTACTTTGACCAGATGAGGAAATTAAATGTTGGTCATTGTACCAATACACACTATCCTGAACAAAGCGGGGTGTGTGCGTGTTATGTGTGCACAGAGAGAACAGAAAAGGAACATCAGTAGCATACACAACACACTAGTCATGGCATTTAAGAAAGCTTAGTCACTGTTTTGTCTTTGAAAGAGAAAACATTGTCCTTTGCTTTCTGGAGGAAGTTCAAAAATTGTCAATACCACACAGAAGCAAACAGCTTTTGAGAGGGAGGTAGAATTGCAGATGCACCCTTTTGTTAGACTTTTATTGTTATTCAAAATAACAACAAATAGAAAAACAAATTATATTGTTATATTATTATTCACTACTCAGGGCAGGTCCTCTACTTGCTTTACAGTTCTCCCTGTTCAGCACAATACTTAGGGACCTTGCTCAAACTATCCTAATTCTTTCAATGCGCTGTATCTCCAGGCCAAACTTCAAAGCTGTGAATTCTATTTCTGAGTAGACATCTACAGGCCAAACTTTGGCCTTAACTATATAAGTATCTGTCTTCATTATTTTAATGTTGAAAAAGCCTGCAAAAAAATCAGGCAGACAAAGTGTAAAAGTGGTGTTGAGATGTATTAGGTCTTTTATATTATAGAAAGTATTTACTTAAATTTACTTTCTCATAACTATTTCAATGTGTATTTCTGAAAAATTTCTACTATTGTGATAAAAAGACAAAGGAAGATGTTTTGTAAGGACAGGATAGAATTCAGATTTGAAATGGCTTTGACTAATACAAACAAACAAACAAAAGGGACAAATCACCACAGGAAAAAAAAATGGAAAATACTACACTGTAGGAAGAATAAACAATTGCATGCTATTGCAAAAACTTGTAGCATTTCTTCAAGAAAAGAAACAGGTAATATGGAGAATCAATGAAAAAAGAAACAAAAAAAATCAAAAAAACTATCTTATTGTAATAAAGGCAAACACAGATCATTTCTGTGGCTCTGCTTTTAGTTGTCTCCAACTGATTTGCTTCCCACCCCACAACAAAAGACGGTGTCCAAAAGTGAACATAGCACTCCAGCTTTGTAGTACACAATGTTCTTTAACAGTGCTGAATATGAGGGCAGATTTTTTTTTTTCACGTCCATGATGTAATCCATTACCATGTTGCATTTACTACGTTCCAGTAAATTATTTTTATACAATATTATGACAGTGTTGATTCATGGTTGCATTAGAGAAAAGAGAGAATGAACGGAAAAGAGTCAAGAACAAAATAAACATTAAAAATGAACAGAGATCTGGAAAATGGACCCTATGAGTAATTCTGTATGAATTTGTTTTTTTAACCTTAAAAATAAAACAACAGTGGAGACGAAAACAGTTTTCAATTACTTCAAAGCATATTACAAAGACAAATGAAACAACTCTATATAAATATATATATATATATAAATCTCCCTTCTGTAGTATATTCCTACTGCAAATAAACTGAAGTCTTCACACTTCTGGGATAGATTATAGATTTTCATCCTGAGGGATTCTGACAGAAAATTGAACAAACACCTGTCTAAATGGTTGTGGGAAAATTGCTTGAGAAAGGGAAATTAGAAAAAAAATAGGGCCTAACGGAAGTTATGGCATTACAGAGGCTTGCTTGAGGTAAGAGTCAGTTACCACTTTCAGAATGGTTGGTATGTGCAGAATCTACTTCTCCACGGTTCCCTCCTCCAACACAATCTGCCCACCTAGCCCACACTGATAAGAGTAAACAGAGAGTCAAGCAGAATGGAGACACCATGGCCAAACTTTGTTGGATTCCCTGTGGAGGGGGTAATCTGATGGTGCTATGCAGATGACGAGTGAATGGAGGGTGGAGTGGACGAAAGACACCGCAGCCATACTCTGTTGTACTCCCTGCAGAGGTGGCAACTTGGTCATACCATGCAGCTAATAAGCCACACAGTATGATAAGACATCTGGTGCTGTGCCAACAATGGTGCCAAATCAGTCCCTTCCGAGGGACTTTGCTCGAACTTTTCCTCCTTCTAATTTCATAATAATAGCAACTCACACCTCCATCCCAAAAGCTACCCACCTCCAAAGAACGACCACTCCTCACTGAGCATGCGCTCTAGATTTTTGATTGACTTAATGGACTTTTTAAACCAATCAATAATAAAAATAACTATGACTAGAGTCACTCAAGCTCCACTTAAATGTAAAAAAATATATATATATAAAAGGTGAACTAAGGCGGGAAGAAGTTAGAGGGAAGACTCCATCGCAACTTCTGGATCCTTCAATGGGCTGAGCCCTTTTCCTTCCCTTGGGTTTGGACACTGCCAGAGGAGACTCCTCGAGGTTGAGAGCCCTCTCCCATCTTCTGGGGTGAGTGATGATTGAGCACTTGTATACTAGAACTAGCTAAGAAGACTACTACCACCCTGTAGTAGAGAATCTTCTGTACTGACATCCGAAACCTGCTTTGTAAATGTTATATTTGAATAAATCATATTATTTGTGAAATTGACTACATGTTTTGAAGGCAGTCAGACCTACAGTTGACAGACTGTTCGTGAACCTGGTGCTGGCAGAGTCAGGCCACAGTATTTGATAACCCTATTAAGACGTGAGTCCAGATTCTCCCAGTCCCTCTAACCTCTAAGAATCAGCTGAAACGCAAGGGGCTTCATCGCTTGCCAAATTTGCCCTTCCTTCAACCTGCAACAATGGTATAGGTATTAATCCTCTTATATGGCAAAAATCCTCGACAGAACGATCTCTTTCAGATCAATTTGTCTATGATACTAATATTTAGAGTCATTACTTCTTGCATTTGACTGGAAATGTGCATCTTTCAAGAATTCAGACTTGTTGCTGATACAGCAGAGACATGAAAAATAACTAGAAGACCTAAGGAAGTTTAACATGGTATTCAAAATAGGAATATTAATATTAGTATAGATAATAGGTACTAATTTTCATGCCAGTTAATCTGAAGGAAGACTGTACACTAAAGAGAACTGTAATTTTGTCTTTCATGACTAGAAGATAATTCCAGACTTAAAACGCCTTGAGTGAGAACATAAATACAGACTTTTTGATGGATCAACATGGAATAAAAAGAAAAAAATAGCAGATATATCAGGATTATAAGATAATGAGGTCCTTAAACACATTGTTAAAGGTTAGAGGTTATTATTAGGTTATCGTTCCCTAATACAGACAAGATCTCCTTAGAGACCCCTTATCTAAGGATGGAGACTACACAACCTCTCTGGGCAACCCCTGGGGAGAAAGCTTCCCCTTATGTCTGGTCTGAACCTCTGTATTTACAATTTATGCATGTTGTCTCATTCAAGAAGTAGAAAAAAAAATGTATTAAGAGCACACATTTAACAATTTCTTACTAGGTAATAAAAGGAAAATAGCCAGGATCTCTTGAAAATTTCTTTCGCCTCCCTCCGCCTTTTTTTTTTAAATCCACTGTATTTTGGAAATATATACTAAATATCGCTAAAATATTCATGCGGAATTGTCTACTACTTAAATGACAACAAACATTTTGACACTACCCTTTTCCTCTTTTTTAATTGAATGAAGGAAAGTACAAAACTTAGCTGTAACAGTATATACTGACTCAGAGAAGGCAATAAATCAGAGACCTGTTACAGTCATCAAATATGAAAAATGGGAAATATTCCACCTGCCATGACTTCTACTGGTTATTACAATGTTTGTTGCAAAACTTCAGACCTGACACTAAAATTTGAAGTTATTCTAAAACAAGGGTGCTCTGGCATTTAGTACCAGTGGGTTCTGACAAAGGTTTTCTTCTGAGGAGGAGCTCAGAAGGAGCAATTCAGTCCTTCAGCCTTTGACTGTAGCTGGCGCAGGACTACACCTTTGCCCTAGTGATATTCTCAGATCAGTTATGTTGAATCTCTGTCCTCCCTCCACTCTGCAACCCAAAGCTGCCCCTTTTCCCAAGCAGCCAAGGGATACTTTGCATCCATGAAAAGCAGCAAAGTAATGCTGTTAAGCCCTTGGACCTACAGCCTGTTGTGTAGGCAGAGGAAGAGCACTGGCAGCATGACTTCCAGAAGAAGGCACACAGAAGGTTAGCTACAACATGCAGCTGGGGTGTGAGAACTTATTTGACTGAACAAGGCAGAACTGCCCACAGCACAGCCTTGCCTAAAAACTGCAACCTATATAAAAATGCAAACTCCCATGTAAGTCAATGATACAGTGTGTGGGTGTGCACTGTGAGATATAGCTTAAAAACTGCACCCATTATGACAATAAGTATTTTGAAAACTAGAATGACATTCTACTGGAATAATTTCTGAGAAAAAAAATGCAGTAATATGGTCTTTGAAAGAACAACACATATTTGTCATAGAAAATGTATTTTCCTCTATGTGATGATTAGCACTCTTGCAAAACTCAGAATTATAACTGCTTTGCATAGCTAAATGCATTTGATAGCATAAAAAAAATGAGGAATTTAAAATGTTAATTCTGTCAATGACTTGTACAAAAGCACCACATTTATGTAAACTTCAGCATAACTGAGTTCAGCATACGCTGAAATATTTTGTTAGACCAAGAGTGATATGAGCCCTAAGCACCTGCTTGCCTGAGCTACACAAAATGTTGACTCTCTCGTAATCTTCTAGGAAAAGAAGTAACAAATGCATCATTCATATGAATTCATATGTGGTCAGCCATAGAACATGAAGTATTTGTTAATATATATATTTGGCAAATATCATCACTGTTAAGTTTTAATCACTAAACTAAGGAATGCTGCACAGGAATTCAGGCATATTTGCTTAGTAAAAGGTATTTACTTAATCATTGATTTTAATTTTCCATTTTAAGTACAGTGTTCTTCAGACTACTCATTTAATTTAATAATTCAATAATTAAGATGGATAGTAAGAACACTATGATAATATTCACAATATAATCTTGCTTTCTTCAATTAGAAATTTAAACTTAGCAGGATATACCAAATGTAGCAGCTCTTAGTACAAGGAAATATTCTTCTTAGTACTTCTGTTAAGAATGTTTATTCAGAAAGAATGACTGAAAAAAATAGTGTAGATGATGTTTTAAACACATTGTTTGTTTTTATTTTGCTTTATAATATCCTAGTAAACTTAATGGATGAATAGATCTATATAACTTAGAAAGAAAAGAAAATATTTTGACCTAGACTTAAACTTGAACTGGAAAGGACTTTAGAATGCATTCTGACAGCAAAAGCAAAATCTGAAACCACATTTTTATTACCTAACTCTCCTATTTCCCTCCTCCCCACAAAATACAGTGAAAAAATAGTCTACTTTGTCATTATCATGAAGTAGACTGAAGAGTAGCATTATTTCCATCCCTGAAAAAATAGCCAAAAGAAAACAAACCATGAAACCTTTTCCAGCCTGAAAGCAACTGCCCATGCTAACTATTGAGAGTAGATTATTTTTTATGACACAAAGTCAACAGTAACTTTTAATCTTGAGTAATATAGAACTAAACTAATGTAACAGCTGCCTTACTTCTAGCTCATATGTATTTGGAACATATGTTCTTTCAGCTCCTATTTAAAAAACAAACAAACAAAAAAGCCTTGAGCCAAATACACCAAAAATTAATCAAAAAAAGAAAACTGCTTGGTAGCCTAATCAGTAAATAGCTAGTAGAAATGCTATTATTACTACTATTATTTTATTTTTATTATTATTTTCATCTTGAGCAGTAGATTAGGAAAATGAGACTATGATTCTATCAGCTATTCTCATAGTTGATTCTATGAGAATGAGAACGAGCAGTATGAGACTAGATTATGCATAGAATTTCATAGAATTGACAGTCACTACTGTCAATTGGTGGTGAAGAATACAAATTCCTGGCAACTCATTTTTTAAACAGCTATCTGATGGGCATTGATGATTACAGGGTAAGTCAATTAGGACTAAAGGTACTCACAATATATTGTACATTTCCACTGAAAGATATTTAATAGGTAGATATATTATTTTTATAAGAATCAGAATTATAAACAAATATTTAACTAAAAAAGATTATATTTTCCCCAAAGGAAATATTATAATATTTGAAATATGCATCTTAAAAAATATTTTTTTTGAAAAGATTTTGCCAATTTGCATTTTATCAGTGTTTATTATGGTTTAACATTTTACTACATACAGTGAAAGAGTGTATTAATGCTAAAAGATTTTAGAATATTTTAAATACAATATTGCAATATTATTTTCTAGCACTGCAGGACATTTTTTTTCTAAATATTTAAGTAAAATATAGACTTCCAAAAGAAAGACTAAAAGCTCAAGCTAACAGCTGTTTGAAAAGGTACTCAAAATATACTTAAAATTTTATTTTATTGCTTACATCACAGCCTGTCCACCAAAAGCTCTGTTCTAAATAGCCCTAGGAATGTAGAGTTTTTTTTCTTAATGACATTAGTCTTGTAAGAAAAGTGATTAACAGCTGGTTTTCAATCTGTATTATATTAACCATTAGAAAGTAAGCAGTAATATCTTGTTTAATTACTGCAAGCACAGTGTGTCACCAGCTAATTAGGTATGATGGATTATTGTCATCCTAATGCACCTCTCAAAAGATCAGAAACAAATATTTGAATCCTGTAATGCATGTTTAGAAAATAAGCTTTCAGAACATAATTTTAAATAAAAACTGCCTGTTTAAAAACACAAATTCTAATCAGTGCTAAATAGTAGCACTACACAACATATTAGAACAAAGATTCTATCCCAGAAAATAGATAAAGCATAAAATATTAGAAAGAAATGGTTAATTTTATTTTGATTTAAATGGTATCTTTAAGGAAATTGATTACTGTATCTTTTTTTTTTTTTTTTTTTTTTTTCCTGGGAATGGGGAAATAGGACAGAATAAACGAGTCTAAGAATATAAACACATTCCTATGCTTACAGCAGGCAATTACCAGTAATATAAGACATTTGAAACTTGTAATACTTAGCAATAGACCAAAAGGACCTCAAGACCATTCTCTATGGAGATTATTTAAGAAACTCCTGAGAGATTATTTGAAAATTTATTTGATCATTTCCACTATTGGTAGAAGAATACAAATACAATGTGAGTTGGAAGGGAGAGAGGGAAGGAGGAAGGAGGGAAGGGAGGAAG
>VZSV01000126.1:396472-422116 GCA_013398735.1 Nothocercus julius | reverse complement strand
AGGGAAGGGAAGGGAAGGGAAGGGAAGGGAAGGGAAGAAAATTGGTAGTAAATGGCAAAGCAGGATAGGAACCAAGAAAAAACTGTGAAGTTTGAAAGAAGTTATACTTTGCAAACTCATAGTCAAGAGCAGTCCCTGGACAGCCAATATTAAGTAGTGGAGAAGAGTCTAATTTAAAAACTGACCATGCTAGGTCATGCTAGGAAAAGGATGAAAGAAGCACCTTATTTACACCAAAATATATGGAGAAACAAAATGTCCTGTAAGAAGATTTTCATAGTTCCTTTTTGTTCCTAAGAGAGCTTTCTTAGGAATAAAGTGAATATAAAGAATTGCAATTACTATATTTGCCTATAGAATTTGTAAATAGTTGATTTCTATGTTGTACGCTTCCAAAAGCGTGTACATTTTGAACCAATGAGTTTCTGAACTTGCTAGGACTGCTCCACATGATTTAAATATTAAATCATTACACGTGCTAATGGCAAGCACAGAATTAAGATGGCCTAGTCCCAACTGACCCTTTTCCAAAAAGAAGTCTTTAAACAAACATTAATTATAATTGATTTAACAGTGGCTTAATATAAGTCACTTCCATATTATTTAGCAATTTAGCAGAGAGGGGAAAGCAAGAATTCTCAGTGCAGATTAGAAAGAGTACTAAAGAAGTACTCTTTAAGTACTTTTAGAGTACTTAAAGGTGAACCGCAAATATAAGACTACCAGCCAGTACAGAAACATTTTTAATGATAAATGATAAACAGAATAAATTTCAATTGAGATTGAAGCAAAATTATGACAATAAAACAAGAAAGAAGAAATTTTAAACATACTAAATAATCTACTCTAAAATGTGCAGAAAATCTATATTGGAAACCCTCTTCATTATCTGTTTTTCTAATTCTGTTACTTTTGGGGAATGATCAATTAATAAATGAATGCAATGCACTTTTTGAGGTCTGATTATAGAAAACATTGGTTTAATAATCATGTTCATCTTCTTGCTATCACCAGCATTTATTGTTCTGAGACTGTTAAATTAGTGAAAAACAGAGGAAAAGTCTTGGACAGAATCACAGAACTGTTGAGTTACTCACTACTATGGCTGAAAGGTAAATCAAATAAAATGATGCAGCTGAAATAATAAATCCATAACATGATGTATTAAATTGAAACAGCCATATGAAAAGCTGTGCAATAAAAACATACCTTAGATGTTTACTGCTGAAGTGTAAAGAATAATCTACAAAAAAACAGTGGTATACATATCACATAAATATATGGGCAACCAAGTGGGAAATTGAGTATAACATTTTGAGTTCTGATCCTTTATTTAATTCATGTCTTAAAGATTAACTATTAAAGATGGTAAGTTGCACAGACTAGTTTACCCTGCTCTTCTCTGTTTCCACATTCTTAAATTGAAGACTATGCATGCTTTAGGAAACTGTTTTTAATTCTTTTGAAATTACTGCAAAACCCTCTGGAAATAATACAGCTGTAAAGAGGTTTTGTTCTTATTTTACTTCTAAAAGTTACTTCATGAATTGTCTGTCAATCTAAATGAAAGACATTTTTTCCTCCATGCTATACTACTGTATAACTGCACAGAAATTTTGCTTTCTTCCAAGAGTCATAAAATTGGCTTCCATCAGACAGAAGATAATGGACATGATGGAAAATTGGCATGCTGTGATATGTCTCCATCTATTCTCCTATGAGTTGAAGCATTAACCAACCTGCAAAAGAGCTGCCTAAAGAGTCTTTTACAGTAGGGAATAGTTAAGGTTGTCAGGTAAAATGATGGAAACAGCAGTTGACAACCAGGTATTATTGAACGCAAGAGTAGATTTAACCCAGTATTTCATTCCTGAACATCCTGAGGACTTTGGGTCCAGGCTGAGCAGCCTAATTCCATGCTCCTACCCCACTGAAAAAGAATCCTCAAGGCTACATCCACATTTTTCATACAGTGTGTGCAATTAACTGAGTGATTGATTGAAAAATGATTTAAGGAGTCAGATACATAGAAATTTCTTCAAGTTAAAACTAAGTAAAATTCTGAAGAAGAAAAAAAAAAAAAAAGCCTATGTGGGGAGGGGACTCAGATTCCTAAGCAGTTACTCTGACCCAAATTATTGACAAACTGATTTCTGTTGATGCATCTCCCATTGAAAGTCTGATCATAGAATTTATGAGAATATGAGAATATGTGGCATAAGGATATTCTCTTACTAAAATTCAGATTTGATGTAGAACCTAGAATAGCTTATTTACTGATAGGCAGCAGCTTCAAAACCACTGACAGATTAAACGGTAGGTTTCTACACCACAGAAAGAACCTAGACTCCACAAAAATGGTATTCACAATATTTGTGGCATTTACCTGATGATCAATCTGCCCATCTAACAGATTTTTTTTTACATTTTTTAAAAAGGACTTTCAGCATCTATGAGAACATTTGACTGAAGGTGGGAACACTGATAAGAGCAAGTTAGAAATTATTTTTTTAAAAAAGAGCACACTTTCACTAATATATGTCATATAAAATACAGTCCTTAGTTAAATAAAGCATTATTGAAATTGTAATTATAATATTAGTTTTTCATTTTCCATTAAATGTATTCCACATATCTTAGGACTGGAACGTTTAATGGCTTCTGAACAGCTTCATTGCCCTTACAGTCAGAAGCAATATGAACAGAATCTTTCAAAGTTCATGAGACAAAAAAAGGGATTAATAATCATCCTGCCAAGTGGATTTAATTATTGTATGTTGCACCATAATAGCTGTAACCTTAATTATAGACCAGAAGCCCTTTCCATTCTGTCTATGGAGAAAGTACACAGATAACTTAGGCCAAATTCATCCAATCAAATTTTAGATACTTTGCTGAAACACCTAAGATAAGAACACAATTATACTAAACTCAGTGAAATTTCAGTTCTAAGGGACTCTTAGAGATTAATCACATTCTCTAGGTGACTGTCATTCAGCTAAATATTCAGCTAAGTTCAGCTGATCTCAGCTAAACTTGGCAGAGATCAAGCCAGTAATCCCACAGCAAAATGATTCAGTGGAACTTTTGGAGAAACACATTCAAATTATAAAGGGGTTGAACTTGAGGAAATTTCATATTTCTGCTAAAGTGTCTTTTTATTTAACATGTCTGTTCAAAAATAAAATCTTGAAAAATATATCTTGAAAATATCCTATCTGAGGGAAACAAAAGCTGACATTAAGATCTGATGAAAGACAAAAGCCAACCTCATTATGAAGGAAGTGGAAACTGGTAAGACAGGAACAGGCACTGAACAAAGAGAAAAGTGGTCTGTGTTTGACACAATACAAAAAGGAAGAAACAGCAAAGAATGCAAAAAGTTATAAGAAAGCAAAAAATCCTTGAAGCCTGTTTGTTAATCACAAGACCCCTTAGCTCATCCAAAAATATCACTTCGTCCTCTTCACTCATATCCAACGAACGTGGCTGTGTCAAAGTTTAATATTTCTAACCATCAAAAAAAGCAAACAAGAAAGGATTTTCACCTTATTTTGATATTTTTAAATCACACCTTAGTTTTGTTTAAAATGTCTTATGAGAAGCAATCATACTACACTCCTAATATATATTATGTAGCCAAATATTTATAGTGTAAAACTGGCTGGCCCTGTCAAAACTTCAGTTAAAACAATGCAACCATGGCAAGTTCTGTCAGCAGCACTTCTTATCCAAAAATATTTATTCAGTGATAAGCCTCTCATTCAGGAAAATATCCTTGAAAAACTTTAGTTGGAATAGGTGAAACGCAAGTGAAGACTTGAAGATGCACCCCTGTCTCAGATGTGACATTCATGCTATCACTAGAATCACAAACACACACAGCATCCAAATTTTTAACTACAAAAGTTAACAATGAGACCATAAGAATTCATTAAGTTGCTTATTCATACAACTATCTACATATGTTGTTTAAATTTTTAGCAGTAACATTTTATCTACACTTGAAGTGCAGATATCTATAGAGTTTCTCAAAATCTAGCTATGAATCAGTGTAGCTATCAGAGGTTGTCTAGTCTAGCATCTTTATGCTTCTGTAGAAATATACACAACACATACTCTCCAAAGTTTCAATACTTACAAAAAAAATCCCAAGAGCTAGATTAGGTTAACATCAATAAACTAGGTATTTAGTTCTGTGATACTCTCTCTTTGGTGGATAAACTTGGTGGAAATTCTCACTCCTGGAAATTTTTGTTGGCCTTTCACCACATTTGCTTATAGAGTTTTGTTTTTATTGTCATAACTAAGCAATGCTATTTCCTATGGAAGTACACTTTAGGATTAATGACCCCAAGTTAGAACTCCTAACAGACAGCAAAGGTGAGGAGAAAGAAAAAGGTTACTGAGAAAAAAAAAATAATCATCATTACTGTTTTCATACCTTCTTACAAACAGAGAAATAAACATTATTGTTATATCACCAGCAGAAATTAGACAAAATAATAATCAAACGAGCAGTGTATTATATTTGCCAGTATTTACCCACTCTAAGGGATGTCTGTACAGCTAGAACATTAGTGAGAAACAAACAGAATTATGAAACATCCTTAGAAAAGAATTAATTTAACTAAAAGTCTGCCAATCAGATATTAATTTACAAACTGCAGTTCTACATACCTCTTGATGTTCTAAGTTAGCTCTACTGTTTCTACTGCACTTGTTTCTATTGTCTGAAAGAAATGAGATCTTTATAAAACACTATGCTTTTCTAATTTTGGTATTGAACTTACTTATATGACTTCCAAGAACTTAATGACATCCAAAGATGGAGAAATGATAAAGGTAAATGCTAAAGGTAAGCTAGTCTAAATAAAAATGGACATTTTCTGAAAGATAAATTTTCTCTTAGATGAAATTTGCTTTGATTTGATACTCAGAAAAGCAAATTTCTGGCTTGACAAAATCCCATAATTCATCCTCTGCTGCTTTCACTAAGATCTCTTTACCAAAGTTTTTCTTTCCTTTGAAGAAAGGCTTCTGCACAGCTATTTGCATCTACACCAACTTAAGTTACCTCAGTTTCTTTCTTTTTCTTTTCTAATCACAAAAGATCATTGTGGTACCATATAAAGGGACATGGCTTTTTGGGCAATTTTCTTTGCATAGTCTCTGTATTGCATATTTTTTTAAGAAATTTACTTGCCTACAGTTATTTGCCTTTCAGTGTTTCCATATCTATGACTAAATCCTCTCCATCTTAGACTAGAAATAACTTGTATTTCAGACGTGCAAAAAAGTACACTTTTTTTTACCAGGACAATAGTTTTGGAAATTGTGTCCTGTTTACACCTAAAAGCATCTGAAATTATATGGAAAGAAAGAAAAGCATGACATTCTTCTGAATATTTACATCTGCACATGAATAATTCAGAAATAAAATCCTCCTGATTATAGTTTAAATTGCTTCGGTTATTCACATAATTGGCACTGAATTCCAGAATAAGAATGCCAAAATGGAGTATAAGCAGACACACTCCTAATTAAAAAAAATATTCACTGTAATGCTGAGCTTCTGGCACCATTTCCCTGCAGTACTCAAATGCCTACAGTTGGATGCTTTCTAACTGCTTTTATTTTCAGGGAAAACAATATATTTTGGGGTTATTGTCTGCTATCTATATTCTTTTTCCATAAACCTCTTCTACAGTCTTGTTCTCATACAGTTGGAGATAGGGAGCAATTTGGCAAGGAAAGAAATCACCTATGAGAGACAGAGGGGAAAAAGAAAAGGACAACCAGATTCCTATAAAAACAGACTGAAATCAATATATACTCATTTCTGGGCAATTGAAGAGGTTGGAGAAGACAGTCTGTATAGGACTAAAACCCCATTTTCTTAATTTGTATTTATTTTCTATGTAAAGATATAAAATGGGTAAGTATATCATAAGCAAAAGTCCTTGAAATTAACATGGAAATGTTTTTTCTTAGTACTTGTCCAATGATAGTTCATTACAAGGCGGGCAAAAAGCAAGTAATGGCTGAAAAGGTGATTCATACTGATATGCATTAAACGGCATTCAAGTATTAACTAATATATTTTTTCTTCAAACACTGCATAAAGCGAACTTTGCGCATATTCATATTTCCAGTGGAGCTAATTACACTTCTTAAGCTATGCTGAATTGGGGAATACAGCTGCTCTCCTTCCAGAACTGACAACCTGTCCAGAAGGTATTAAAGATACAGCGACGGGGTGCCCCCTCTCTCTGCCTAACACTCTGCAAGGTGGCAAATCCACCCTTGCAGCACAGAGAAGTACTGAGAGTATCTGGTTAGAATCAGTCAGTTTAAGATGATTATTTTGAAGATGCTTGCACGAGCAAAAAATAAAAGATTGTAGTGAGTAACATATACCTAGACATGAATTGTATCCTCTTAGACTGCATGATTTGGAATCTGCATTCCATTAGTGCCAGCACACGTCTTAAATCTGGCATTTGAAAGACTACAAATTTAGAAAACTGAAAAAAAAATATGTTCCTTGGTGCTCTATGTTCTGCGTGCAGATTTTTAAAGAGGTTGTGAAAGACCAGCAGTAGGATTACACCTTTCCATTTGTATTTGCTTCACATTTTCTGTTTTAGGATAATATTATTACAGCTTTCCAAAAAGAGACATGAGTAACAGCATATTTGATGAACCGGTTAGACAGGTTGCTTAGCTTAATTACTTGTCTGATGCATTATTATGCATGACATCTCACTGCTATCTGGTAGAGAGGCCAAAATCAAAGGACAGATGTCCTATGAACATCTGCAAGCAGTTGAGTCAAAATTTATGAAAATAAAATTAACAAATCTTTGCTAATTTCATTAATCTTCTATTATGTTTATTCTATCTCAATCCACTTTGCTAATCATACTACTTTTATGTATGTCTACAACAGAAACTTACAGCAGTAAGGAATCAATTGTGAACTGTTAAACTGTAACAAACAACTATCTCTTGCTTTTATGATAAGATTTAAATTTCCATTATTTAATATTCATCTGTGTAACTTATAAAATCATTATGTATAGAACGATGCTTAAGTTTTTCATTACGCATCATTACTTCTGTACCTTTGCTATAATTGAAAGTCTGTAAACAAACCAAAAATTTAGGTAGGCGAAGAGACAGATTTGTCTAAAATGATCTGGTCACCACAAAAAAAAAACAGTCATTTTATTAATTTAAAAAATATTATAAAAATAATTATTGATGAATAATTTATTATTACAGCCTCTGCAATTATATTTTGTTCACTTCTTAAAAGATCATAATCCAATATTAAAATACAGTGGGATGGCTAAACTATTTAGGGAAAATTTAGGGAAAAGTTATGACTCGTTCTCTTACAAAATACAAACAAGATGTTAATTCATTGAATTTCTCTTTCTGATGTTCCAAAACTACAGTACTCCAAAAAATTCATTATCATAATGTAAGTGTGGTCAAAACACTTTGCACAGGTGAAATCTACCCACATAGGTAAAAATTGAGGGACCTTTCCAATATTTTCTGTTTGCCTTCACAATCACAAATTATTGACAGCCCTGGCTTCATATAGGCACACAACAACAGCTAAAGACCAGAGAGAGAGTATCCTATATGCAATTCTGTTTGTATAACCCAGAGAATATACAACACAGATAGAAATACAGAAAATACAGTTCAAACTAAGGGTAGCTTCTAACATTTCAGGATAGCCTTCATTTTGGTGTTGACTTTGAGTGACATACAGGGCATTTGAATTATACTCCAGTGTGCAATTCCTCCATATATGAAGGCATTTCTACATTTAGTCCTGCTGTCTGCCAACACCTCTGTAAATACTTTTACTCAGGCAGCCAACAAGATAACAAGTAGCGACAACCTAAAAATGAGTTGTTCACACACTGCAACCCTTAGTGGCAAAGCAGAAATGACAAGATAGACCCTGCACATAAATTCACATCCTGAAATGAATGGCTGCAGAATGTGAATAAGAAACCCACCTCAAATCACCTACGTGGGATATCACTCAAGAGCTATTTCATCCTCTACTTCTCCCCCTATATGAGCACTTCTCAACAGAGTATCAGTGTAGTTGTTCCAGAAGAGGTGCTCTATCTCTTTATCATTCCTCTGTTAAAACTTCATAGGTATTCATGAGGCATTGGACCAAAGCTCAGCTCTGATGTGCAGAAAGATAGCAAAGACTCAGTATACTTGCTACCTGGACATCTGAATTTTTCATAGCAGTGTCGTGGATTTCTTTCAGCAGTGTAAATGTTAATGTAACAGTGGTTTGCTGGAGTGGGTCAGATTAGGAGAAAGATTGAGACTGTGTTGACAATTTCACTTTTAATCATTTTAAGGTAGTATTCTTTTAAAAAAAGAACTAAGTTAAGGAAAAATTCTTGACAGTGAGGGTGATAGAGCACTGGAACAGGTTGCCTAGAGAGGCTGTGGAGTCTCCTTCTCTGGAGATATTCAAAACCCACTTGGACGCAGTCCTGTGCCACGTGCTCTAGGTGACCCTGCGTGTGCAAAGGAGTTGGACTAGATGATCTCCAAAGGTCCCTTCCAACTTTAATGGTTCTGTGATTCTATGATTCATCACAGACTGGCAAACTTGTCAAATTCTAATCATAGCGATTAATTTGGACCCACGGATGATCTGCAGATACAAAATGATGGAAATACAGAGTTGCCCCTCTTCTGAAAAACGCAACGGATCACATGTGCTGAGGGTGGGTGGAAAAATAGGGCCATTATGTATGCCTTATTTTTATGTAAAAATTAAATGGGAAAGAAGAGACTTGACAGCTACCCAAGACTGTATTCCATGAAGTTTGTCAGTGCATACCCAGGATTTGACAGTATGGTAGGCCCTACAGCACTGGACACCTGCTGCTGCTGCTACCACAGACGTACATCTCTGGCAGCAAGCAGCAGGTCTTTGGAAATCTGTAGGTATCTGTTCACATTTTATCAGAAATTATCAGAAAATGGACTTTAAAACCAAAGAGGAGTGGGAAGGCAGATGAATGGGCAGACTACTGAAAACTGGCAAGCCTACATATACCTCATATTTAGTTTTGAAAAATACTACCATAAGAACTTTTAAGAAAAGAAGAGAATTAGTTAAATGATTACTGAGTAAAATCATTATTAGGAAATTATAATTGAATGGTGTGCTTTTTAATGAGTTTTGAGGAGATACAGTTATATATCCAAGAACACATACTGGAAAAAGTACTTTGGAAAGAAGCAAATTATAATGGTTATACAATGTCCAGGGCAACATCCCTAAAAGCAATAACGGGTAACAGCAGGTAAGTTTATAATATCCATACATAGTACTTGCAAAGCACTAACCTAAAATACTGCATAAATTTATGGTGTGAAGTGTTAAAAAAGATATTAAAAAAAAGAAAAAGAAGGAAAAAGTCACAAAAATGTCATCCTTCTAAGAACTTAAGAATGGCAAAAACATCTTATAAGAAACTTTTGGACTTTATTAATCAAAATTTATAAAATACTACTTTAATAACCTACCAAGGTTGTGGTTCAGACAAACCAGATGATATAGCAGTTGTATAGATTATTCATGAGGGTACGTAAAGCAAATCACTATAATGCACTTCAGTCCAGATTTACGATGGCTCTGACTATTTCACCTTGATATCATAATGGTTTTCTAGTAATATACTTAAATAACATGTTATTTCTGATTAAGGCACTATGGTAACTTTATTTAAAAGCCATACTACCTCAAGTGTAACTCATTATCTTTCAGTGGTATTTTTTAATTATAAAGCATCTTGCTGATTTCTTTATAGAGCAAATTCATCAGTTATGTTGTGTTGCTCCTGCAGCATTATTAATTCTTTGTAAGCTCATACTGGTTACATGAAAAAAATAAAATAGAAGTTCATGAGATATCTTAATACATATCTTAAGTAAATATTCCAATGCCATGCAAGACTAAATAGTAACCACAGAAAGCTTTGATTTAGTATACTTGAGAGAGAGTGTGAAAACACTTCCTTGCTTTACACTATTTAAAACTGTACAGAGACATCTAGCAAGAATTATTTCAGTATGATTCCATGCGTTCAGTTCTGCCTGCACATAATGCTGACGAAGCAGAATCATTACCTTCTTCTTCACAGTGAAAAGATTTGTCTGCTCTTACTTTGGGCTTGCATTTTGGTGACTGAACTTTCAGAAACATCTTCTACTTTAAATGGATTAGAGATTTAGAATAGATACTCCTCTATAATGAATCTATGTCCTACCTGATCTAGACTGGGAAAGTGAATGCCTTCTTTTAAGATCTCGACAGTATTGAACATTAAAAGGGAACAGAAGAAACCACAGAAAGTGAGTTGTGAACTCTCTGTCTGTAACACAGGCAGTCTAATTATTATTTTTTTAATGATGATTTTATATCTGTACTTTCTTTAGATGACTGCAGATATGGATCTGGGATACCATACTGATAATGTTATATGAAAAAGAAACCAGAGTTTAAAAAAAAAAAAAAATGTAATTCAAAAGCTCAGAAGTAGGATATTTATGACTGAAAAAAATGTTGACTTGGACTGTTACAATTTCAGCAATATTTTGTTAAACATTCCTATACTTTACCATTACTAAATTTTACATTTTGTGAATTGCTTATGCAAACAACAAATTCATCATTTTCAGTATGACTTCCACCTTTCCATAACTGTTCTAGAAAATAAGATAATATATTATCTTATTTTAAATAAAAATAAAATATCATCTACTAACTCTTTTTTTTTTCAGCAGCAATGTAATGAAGAATAAACTTTGTGGGCGAGTTTTCAAACTGAATTCATCTAGGATAGTTCCCACCAGAGAATGTCAATTATAATATATGTCAAACTTTGACAAGGTTGACAACTGTCTTTTTCAATAAGAAGCATTTAAAATGCATATTACTTGCAAAAGATATTGAAAATGCCAGATACATTTTTAGAAACTGAAACTGAAATAAAGATTGAATTTTTAAATTATAGTTAAAGTGCAGTACTGTGGCCAAATGACTATTCAGGTATGAAAAAAATATTTACTAAATTTCCTGCACATACATTATTATTTTCAAGACAGACGGGAAACAAAATACAGCTGTGCCATACTATTTTAGTATTGTTGAGCTCTGTTAGCAAATGATTCATTTCCTTTAAATGCAAATGAATACCTTCTCTTAGGAAGCAGGAAAAATAAGAACACGGATTTGTCATATAATTTAAGCATTATTATAATTTATCTATGTACACTTTTATAAAGTACAAAGAGCATATGGAAAAACATATCTTCCTAATACTACACATATTAAATAGTCTTATGAATTTGATAGATATTTATCCTGATAGACTATATTCACTATTCATTATAGTGAATATGGACTAAGGAAATTTGCTGCTGAGCAGAGCAGAAACAGGCAAGAAATGAGTCTGGCCCTTGGAAAGCCGATGTCCATATATACACATAGTTTTTCTTCAAATGTTCCCAGATCACATCCATTAGATTCATGGCCCTTTAAACTCTAAAAATTTTTAGCAAAAGAAAAGCTTTCTTCACTGACCAGCCTCATGTGTAGTCAAGCATAACCTCTACCACTGCTGAGAAAATAGGAGCTGAGCACTTTGGACTTTATTCAATCTTTTCTGTTATTCTACATAGCTATTGGTTGCATTCACACAGTATATGATGGTTTAATCAACTAGGATATTATAAATCATTTATGAAGAGCCAGGTTAGATAAAGTTACATGTTACCAAAAACAACATTAAGAGTTTGTGGCATTTAAGGAATTCTTCATATTATTATTAATCTGTAATTGGTCTCATACTATGTTATGCTACTAGTATTTTTGTTTATGTGCATAACGGTACAACAGAACTAAAAACTGCTTCATTCCAAGTAGGGTAACCTACTTCTTGAAAAGGTAATAGTAAATTAACTTTATAGTAATTCTTCTAGACTAATGACAGATTAATAATAATATTAAGAATACTTGATATAGTATACAATGAAACTTAAGTAGATTTCATATTTCTCTCAACTGATAGATTTGTAAAAGATCACACAGTTCATGTCATCCACAGAACATAACTAAGACATTGCAGCAGAGAGGATAAATAATTTATTGACATTATACTAGCTCTAAAATTATCACACTGAAATTATCAGCACTCTTTTCTTCATTAGTTTTCCACCTTCCAAAATAATTTTTGATCCCACAGTTTTATACCATGCATGCCAACAACTCAGTAAAACCCCTGTGAATGGTTGCCTGTATTTCAAACTTTTGTACTGTTTTAAAAAGCTATATTTATAACTTGCAATGGAGTTATTTTAAGAAATTGTAACTACAAGCTGCTTGTCACATTGTTTGGGCATATGAAATATTGATAACATTGTGTAATTCTTTTATTTCCTTTTAAAAATGTGCAAGTTCCCTATTTGGGAGAAACAAAAAAACTTGCTAGCCTTAATAGTTCTCATATTCAATGATAGTCTTATGGTATTTATTTGGATAATCAAATTTTATTTGAAAACACTTTAAAGGCAATACGCTCCAATAACTCCCCATCTGGCAAGATCAAAGTTCGGAAACTACTAGTGCAAGAATTACACTCGGAGCTTCCTGTTCTTTAGGACTGTGTTACAGTGGGACTCCATTCTTCCTAAGAGCACCTTGGCAATGCTGAAACACAGGGCTTCCTAATATTTTTTAAAATGATTATCCACTGTTACAATGTACAAAAAGATGAGCATACTACCCTTCTATAACACAGGATGGATGTGACTCAGTTTGATGTATGTGATAAAATTTAGTTCATATGACTCTTCAGTGCAGGAATGGATGGTATTATCTACACAATTGCTTTGAAAAAGGCTTCTAGATTGAAAATGAATTATTCTTTTAAGTCGATACACTCACCTCTGTTACTTTTATACACTGATCTTGAGTCTATCTATATCACTGGACTATCAAATAAGTTCAAAAATATAAAAAACCTTCACAGACATAAGGTATTTTATTTATATTATAAACAGGAATTATAATAAAAACTTACATAAACACTGTAAGGAGAATTATGTGCTTCTCTGTAAAGTACACTAATATCAACCAAAACACCTTTAAGTTTAAACAAAAAGGATCTAAAAGACCACATTATATTTTTGATATAAGACAATAATGAAAGAAAGTTCCAACTGTAGTATCAATCCACGCACTTTAATGATGCTAAGGGAAAAAGAATACTGAAATCCTGGTACCATCAAACTCTTTATATTATAAAATTCTGCAGTAACCTATGGGTCTAACAAATTCTGAAGTACCATATACTTTTTCTAAGTGTAGTTAATGCTACACGCTACAGAATAAGGTGAGAATCTTTAAATATACTAGATAATTTTGCAAGGTTTGCATTGGGTAGCTTAAAACAAGCTCCTATTAGCAACTATAATACACAGAGCAATACAATGCTGTGCATACAGATATGTTGGTCTAATATGACCACTGTATACTCTACTGAAAAACAAGATTATTTTTTCCTGTGTGTTTGTGTGCTTTACAGTAATGCCTGACATTACCACTCAAAAGGTTACTGTGAGGGAGTCCACTTAAATACACATATAATGGTTGCTGCTCTGGAAAACATGCTATTGCAACAACAGTAAAGATGAAAGAAAGCAAAACACAAACCAGGACTAATTAATGAATTATTAATTTTCTGTCAAAAATTTTAAGTACATCTCCTACATTACACTACCTCTTCCAACCACATCTCCTTCTCACAATGGAATGAGGACATGGGAAGTCTTTAATTTATTCCTCCACATAGCCAAATGAAAAGCAGACAGAATCTTCTGAAAAACAAGACTTAGGGATTGCAGTATAAAAATTACAACTTGCAAAATATAATTTTTAACGTCTCGCTCTGACAGTACCATGTTAAATATCCTGTTTAACTAGATCATTTCGTGCCTGAGCAGAAAAAAGAAAAAAATGAATTTCTTTTTATTACTTTATGATTGTCTTTATGATTGTCCCTTTCCAGTCATCATCTGAGCTGCTAGTCTCAGCATGCAAAAACATGTAGAAAGGCTAGATAAAGGTCTACGACTTAGCATCTCTTTCACAGTAATTTGCTCACTGATACAGTAATATCCTCAAATAAATATATTTTCATGTATAAAAATAAAGTATGCTATGAACCGAGGTCCATTCATCTGTCTCTTCATCATGATGTTGAAGGGCGAACAGGAAGGAGTTACTGTTGAACAATTCATCCCTTCTATGTACACATATGGTTTGCAATTTCAAGTAAAAAAAAAGGAAAAAAAAGTATATTTCACTCTAAGTTGCTGGTTTTATAATAACAGTTATTACTTTAGAAGGTAATAATATTGAAGGCTGACAGCATTTCTGAGCTCATAGTTACAAAGCGTAAGTAGAATCACAGATGCTGATTTCACCTAATTTTATTTGAACCTCTTACCATGCTGGCTGTAACTACTCTTTGTGGAACTACCTACAGCACCAGAATAGTAAAATTTTAAAATAACTTATGAACATGACAGCTTTTTGTTTAGAATGTAAATCTCTGCAAATCATAATTAAGGGATCTGTTTTTGACACACAGGTGTGAATGCAGATATATGCACTTGTCAAAGCCCCTGTCCTGCAAAGTATGTTCATATGGCCTCCAAACAGTACTGACCCAGGACAGGAATGTCTTATTCAACACTGGCGGGATCAGTCTGCAAATTACCCTGTGCAGGCTAACAATGAGAGGCTCTATCCCCTTCACTAGCTCCAGAGAAAATCCTGAGACATGTCTGTTCTGACATTTCTAAAAGATATTTTACAAGCCTACCTTGTGTTAACACACACATAGAACTATTTATTTACATATTTTTTATGTACATATGTATGTTTGTATGCATGCATGTTCTTTCTCGACAAAACATATTTTCTGAAGACATTGAAGTGAATTAGTGAAAAGAAATGGGATTAGTGTGTGATCCTTCTACCTGTCTTAGCATATGTTAGGCTCTGAAGTTCAGAACTTCTTTAATTTTGACTAAAGATGTAACAGAGAAGTTAAATAGGAGTTCTGGTGGAATGTATACACAAAATAAAATAAAATAGGCAAAAAAAAAAAAAAGAGCATCAAATCAAGAAAGCACTTCTTTTGTTTTCGCTGTTTTCTGTTTTCCTGTCTTCCTCTACAATTACCCTCTTTCAGCTTTGCGTAGTACTAGCCTGTTGTCATTTTATGCTTTTGTTTGCTTGTTGGTTTCATCCCTGCTGGACAGAATATGACTGACATATCTCTAGAGATGCATTTTATTCTTTTATTCAACCTATTTCATGCAATCTTTTTGTTTTCTTCTCTTTCACTCTTAATTTTCTATATTTCTACTATTTCTCAGTTTTCCTACTCTTACATTGTTTGATCTCTACTTTCTTTTGTAATGTCAGATTTACAATTTTTTTTTGCTCCAATATTTCTGCTATCTTTTGCCTTGATCTTTTTTCTTCTTTGCTGTTGTTTTTCTCCCCTTTTGCTATTTCACAAAGAATAATATATTCCATTAAAATTATTGGTTATAGTCCTACTTAGCCTTATCTGCAAACTGCAGTAAATAAAATTCTGAGTTTTTGTTAAGCGTGGAAGATAAATTGGGGGTTAGGGGGGAGAAGTGTTGGAAGAGATCTTTGAAAACAATCATAGTAAAAGATCAAAACTGAAGAATATGTTTGGAAAAGTCCATGTCACAACTCTTCCCCCATTTTCTTAGTTGAACATGACTTAGTTTCCAGTGCACCATTTATTTCTGCACCAACAATTAAACAAAAGAAAACTGCTTTGGTGTCACTATACCTCCATGTCTACTATTCTAGTACACCTAGTGGTATATTTATGATCTTATTCTTGATCAGACAAGGGGAGGAGCTATTAATCTCTTTGTCAGATAAATTAATTTTTTTTTCATCTAATTGTATTTCTTTGCTAAACAAAATGTTTGGTGTGTTGGAGATGAAGAAACAAACAAAATTCAAGGCAGAAATACTGGAAGTGCAACACAGATGACACATTCAAGGGTCTACATTAAGAGCATAAAGCACCATCTGTACCTGGAGTTCTTTCAAAATAGCTATTCATGACCGGCCTCATTTATATACAGCCTAGCTGCTCCTTCTGAACCGTAACATCTTTTTTGTCTTTTATGAGCCATTGCATTCTGTCCAGCAGGGTAAAACCAACCATATAAAAGAAAAACAAATTACAAAGTGAAGAAGAATGAGACCATCTAAACTACAAAACCATTAAAAGAGAATTCAGCAAATGAGAATTAAAAAGTAGAGGAGAATTTACAATATAGGAAATGGACACAGCTTTGAAAAAGCAGCATCATTGCCAATTTTAGTGCATTACGTAGTTACATACACAGTAATCTATTATAAAGAAATTTCTGTCCTACTTTTGTCCATATTAATTTCTCTGTATATAGAGATTATTGGGCCCAGATCTCCATTTCTGTCTTGGGGTGTTTAACTTACTGTAGCCAAATTGAGATTTAGATAGAAGCTGGATGGTAAACAGCTAATGATTTCATTTGTGCAATTATGGTCACTGCAAAGTTTTCACAAAATTTAAAGACTTGGCAAAGAATATAAAATACAAAGGATTATATTTCTACATCCAAATATTCTTACTGGAGAAATCTTAAACTGTGAAAAGGGAATGCTTCTTCTTAAAAGAGAGATGATAAGCAGGTAATTAAGTAGGACTGTTTTTTTTTTTTTATTTTTTTAGAGGTATGTGTTGGGTATACCAAAGAACTCAGTAGATTGTTTCCTGAAGAAAATGTGGCTTTTAACAATAATACATATAACTAGCACTTTTTACTAAATTGCACATTCAGAAGAAAAATAAAAATCTGACAGAAAAATTCCATTTAGAACAGAGGAAAGAGCTGTTTTGACAGGTTGACAAGGTTTTTCTGTAACATCTGACTAATTTACACAGCAAAGAGTGGCACTAAGCAGTGATTCAAGTTGCATTCCCAAAATCTGCATGGAATTTCTTTTTTTTTTTTTTTTTAATAAGATCATTTCTTTTACTCCAAATACTTTCTATAACCAGCTTTTACTTAAAAAAAATACCATTTAAAGAACAGGCAGTATTTTTCTTTGCACTTAATTTTGTTGGGAGAGATTAGGTTAGCATACGAGTTCAGCAAAGGCCACCAAATTGGTTGTGGGAGGAGAGGCTGGAGGAGTTGTGCTTGTGCATCCCAGAGGAGAGAAGGGTTTGGGGAGACCCCACAGTGCCTAAGGGGATGGGACTGAGAAAACAGAGCCAGGCTCTTCACAGTGGCCTGGAGGATGAGAAACAGCAGGCTGAAATTGGAGTAAGATGGGACATAAGAGAAAACTCTGCATGAGGACAGTCAAGCAGTGGAGTAGTTTGCTTAGAGAGCTTGTGTAGTGCCCATGCTTGGAGGTTTTCAGGAACCAATGGGTAAAGACCTGAGCAGCTTGATCTCATAGCTGACCTTGTTCTGAGCAGGCTAGAGATCACCTAGGGTCTCTTCCAGCCTGAACTATAATGCACTATTCTAGACTCGTGGGTGGAAACACACCAACTCCCTCCTTTTCTAAAAATCTGTTTAACATAGGAGGATTCTAGAACTGGACTTGTGGATCTTGAAGGTCTTTTCCAACCATAATGATTCTATGATTCTATGACTCTATAAAATTTATTATTTTATGGTATTCTGGTTTTGATGAGTTATCATTTTATCTATGCACCTCGAAACTAATCTATCACTAATTTGATTTCTTTTGTAGAACTTTAATATTTTCCTAGCAAATAAACTAACCAAACATAGCTTCAGCAAAGTGAGCTAAAGCTTAATTCTGTATCTGCAGCTTTTCTGTGAGTCAGTGCTAAGGATGACAGCAGCTGTGCAGTTGCAAAATGTTCTAGTTAGCCACGGTCCTGATTTTAAGCTCTTACAGGAGACTCAGGGAGTGTCACAGCACTTGTTTCACAGTGCTCATACAATGTGGGGATGTGGTGAACATGCTGAATTCCCAGAGCTGCAAGCACTGGTGAAGCAAAGCACTGCTTCTCTGTCCTCTGCCACCATGGGTGTGAGAAGTGAGAAGCCCTTAATCCCACCAAGATCATCACTGATAAACCTTCCTTTCCTCTTGTCTCTAAAGAGTGAGGTCTTGTTTTCTATTTTCTCTTTTAACTCAAGTCACAATGACAGGTGACAGCCACATATAGCTGCCTAAGCAATGAATCTGCGCAAAACAGTTTCCCTTCATACTACAGCACTACATAGAAACATGCTTCACTTAGCAAAACAAAAGCTGGTCTAAGTCATTTTTCAGGGCCTTTAAAAATGCTAAATTAGTACACAGGTTTTGCAATTATTTTTTCCCTTTTGAAAGCAATATTTCATTTACCTCTGGCATGCTGTTTTCCATAAGTCTTGTAGGAAGCCAGCACAAGGCTCTACTCAGCTGTAACTGCCTATCTACAACCCACTTTGCTGAAATCCAAAGTACCAGGGGATGTGCTCATTCTAATACAGCAATATTATCAGCTCACTCCAGCTACTACAACAGCTTTTAGTTTCTGAAGAGCCATTATGTCCTCATTTTTTTATCCAAGCCCTATATCTAATTACAGAGAACTATTACCTCCCACCTCAAACCTACTTCTGCTGAGCCAAAAAGCTACATAGTACTTAGCTGTCCCTCAGATAGGCTCTTCTTTACCTTAATGATTCCAGTAGCTCATCTTGTACCTACTCTGTTTTAAATTCTTTCTGAAAGATATGATTAAAATAGCACAGTACTCTGGGTATATGGTTTGCACATGGTGTTCAGGCTCTCCAATCCCTACTGCACATAGCTCTTTTGATACTGTCGTAAGTCATATTTGCCCTTTTCTGGACAAATTTTACTTCTGTCTCTCAGTTTCCTGAAATTGTTAAACTGCACAGCTAGCACCATAGCATTCTTACACTTCTTTTAAAATGTAAATCTAATTTCAAACCTTTCCACCTTATATTTGTCATATGGCATATTACCAAAAGTACTCTCTGTGTCACAACACACAAGCTCCACAGATCTATCAATATAATTGCTCTTTTATAACAAGAGTAATTATATAGGTATTCCTATGCTTATATTAATTTCTGTATCTAAATAAAACATACAGAAACGATTGAACTGATCTCCCATCTGTGCAGATAACAGACACAGTGTCTAAAGCCTACTCCTTGTGCAAGACAGTTGTCACTATATATATGCGTGTGTGTGTGTGTGTGTACAGATACATATAAATATACATATTTTAAATGAGATTTAACATTTGATAATAAATTATTTTACTTTTTTTTAATACCTCTGATTTGCTTTTCTGGGTAGTTCACAAAAATACTGACAGGATAAAAATGCAAAATTGAAATCTGAAAACTAAATGTATAGCAAGCTAAAAGAATCTTTAGCTGGAAAATGATTTTAACTCGCTAATTTAACAAACAAAAACAAATTGGGTGGCTTTAATACAAATGCTTATTCAGAGTAAACGTATGGAAGCGAAACAAAATCCAATTCTATCAAAATTTTGTATTTTCCTTTAAACCTTCCTTTTTAACTCATCTTAGCCCCCTGGATTGTTTTGCATTCCTACCTACACCTTTTGAATTGACTTTGAATTTCTGACAGTTTGAAACTCTCAGTTCTAAATTAATCATCTACCTCTAATTAACCATTGCGGCTTTGGCTCTTGGCTTCACAATTTGAACAACCACTGAAACAAAAGCCAAAGACATTCCTTAATGAATCTCTCTGGATTCAACTGACTTACAGCATGACTTCTTGTCAGTCTACTCTGTCTGTATGCACCATGTCAGGCAGACAATACATTGAAAACAGCTTTTAGAATAGAACAACCCAAAAATTATACGTTTATACAGAGGAAATGATAAAACAGTGCTACAATGTTATGAGGGATACCTCAGACTGTAAGACTCAGAAGCCAGTTACTTAAAAGTTCCTTGTAAATAATGTTCTCAGAAATTCTGTTAAAAGCACATACTATAGAAGTGTCTGCGATGGATTATGAAAGGGTTGATGTCATTTCTATATATCTAAGTATATATATACTATATGTACTATATATATATACGAAGCCACTGACAATTTTGTAGTGACAATCTGTCACTTCCTTAAACGTGTGCTACGTCTCACTTAAGTCTAAAATTCTTGGTCCATTGATATAAGGTAGGGTGATATAAGAAGGAATCTTTCAGAGTTACTATGATGAAAAATGAAGAACCAAAAAAAAAAAAAAAAAAAAAAGATGAAGACACTTATTCTTTGCAAGGTCCGTTACATCAGCCAACAATAATATAATCAGTTTGTTGATACTGGAGTTTCTTATGATAAAAAGATTAATATGTCCAGCATCCCTAATACTGCTACAGCTTTTTACCCAATATTATTTTTACTTTTCCCCATACCTCTACAAAAATTGACACTGGCTGATCAGTAAATGTACAGAGGCATATATTTTCTCAAATAAGTTAAGCTGGTTTTTGCTTTGAGCTCCATTGCTTTTGATATCCATATAATTTATAATTTACCACTACACATTAGCCAAAACAGTTAAATAAAATATGTCAATCAGCTAACATGTTTGAATTGACACAGAGTAACTTATTGACATATCTGAAACTTTTATAAGGCATCTATAAGGCTGACTGGGAGGTAGAACTACCCAAATGCACAGAACTTGCCAGATCAAAACTTCATTTGCTAACTGTGGACTAAAAAAATACTTAACCACATTAACCTATGAACTGGAAACATAGACAAGTAACTTTTTTTTTAAAAAAAAAAAAAAGAAAAAAAATCCTAACCCACAATCATAGTGCCTCCATTTTTAAGAGTTCTAACAGCTTCTAAGCTGTTAATCATACGTAAGTCAAAGTATAATGCATTTTGAGCCATCTATCCTTTCAGCATACACTTAACCAAAGGTTAAGATATTTGTCTGATGAAGAGACATATGTGGAAAAAAAAAATAATTTAAGCCAGAGAAAGCTCAATACATGCAATATTGTTGAGCAATAATATAAAAAGTCTTGTATTTTCTCTTGATTTTTAAACAACATTTCAAGATCCAGTCCACTATTTTATTTAATTTTCTAAAAATATTCCCTAAAGATTGCTGAGCAACAAAATAATTATATAGCAAACTCCATAAAAGACTAATTTTATAAAAAAAAAAAAAAAAAAAGCAAACATTAGATCAATTGCACAAAAATTAAATGGGAAAACAGACCACGCAACACATCTGCAGAAAAGGATTTGGAATAGAATTTGCTTCATGGCATAGCATATACTGCTGGTATTGCCGCTATTTAAAGTTATCATCACCAGGTCAAAAGTCAAATTATCAGGATTTTGCTACCCATTTTCTAGTGTTTCGTTTTGTTTGTCCAAGTGAAGATAAATGATTTTAAAGGTTACCCACTCTGAGTATATTCTTAGTTATACCTATTTGGAAAGCTTTGTTCCAGCAACAACAACAAAAAATGGAACAGTAAAAATTATGGAGTGATGGATGTGGCTGCTGGTCTCCCATTTGCAGGCTCAACCAGCAAATAAAACTCATAAATCTGAGGGATTTTCATTGCCAGAGGTACCATCATCTTCAAATGAAATGAGAATTTCTGACAACATTGAGAACGGTTTTTCAATAGATTATTTTCCTGTGTTGTTGGTGATCAACTGTTTAGATGAATTCTACCTTCATGCATTTCATCTTTAAATCTGTAAAGACTTTTTTGAGGTTTTTCTTTGTTTATTTGTTTTTTTATGAAGGAGAAGAACAAAACGACAACTGTGGTCTTCCCTATTTTTAAAGTTTAATTACTTAGTATCAGTAATATTTCTCATTTCATCTCTGAATAGTGCTGACTGAGTATATAGCAGATACAAACTGTCAAATCCATGAATTTTATATTACACATGGAAATAGTTATTCAACATAATGAAAGACAAGAAGTAATCCTCATGATTACATACCATCAGACATAAAACATTTTCTCACTAGATTTTTTTTTTTAGATTTTTCTGCATTTGAACCAAGAATAATTTATTTCAAAAGTGCATACACTCTACCCTAAGAAGCCTTCAGCCTAAATATACCTGCACAATAACATATGTAGACAAAAGGAACATCATAGTATTTATACTGATTTAGCATCAAACTCTTGTCCAGTAACTATATATATAAATTTGTTATATATAATATCACTTGTGAGATACAACTCAGTATAAAACCATCAAAATACAATTATCTCTGAATACAAATCATGCTTATGGAAAAAGGAGAACTTACTTTTTCCAAGTTACTTGGAACAAACCAAAATTCAGTACAGAATCAAAGCCTACATACTCTTAAAATACCACATGAATAGACACATACGCAAATATCTACTGAAGGATGAATAATCCTTGAGTTCTTCACTCAAGAGGCCTCAGTTATTTCAATGCTCAAAATGATTTTGTTCAATATTTCTTAGTTAAGTTGAATCATAAATGACCAGTAAGAAATTGAAATGTGTGACTACAATCAACGTACCTCTTGAATCTGCTTGTGACCTTTGCTTTTTAATTTACCGTACTTTGAATACAAAATAACCATTCTATTTTTAAATACTCTTATGTATTTCAACTTCCCCCACTTAACATTTCTACTCCATCTTAAGGAGTCTCTTATGTAAGTTATCAAACTCAGTTTTAACTCACATTATTATAAAAAATCTACAACCTAAGTTTTGTATATTATTACAAGAATGTGCATCTGCCATCATTTCACCACTAAACATTCCCATTACACACCAGCCATTATGTTACTAGGCAGAACTTGGATGGCAAATCAATACATGATACACTGATATTACTGTGCGCATCTATAGCAAAAGAACTTTAATAGCTAGCAGTTAGGCAATATCAGCTATACTCTTATACTCATGAAAGGAAATCAAACTTCTGTTAAGGGAAGCTAGTATTTCATATTAAGTAGTCATTGCTTGTGCTTTTTCTGAAGCAATATAAATGACAATTCTATTGCTAGTAATAAAAGAAATGGTATTTATTACAGGAACATCATCATAACTGATGAGGTGTTTTCTTTTTTAGTCAGACTGTTCCCTCTAATTACATATAAGACAATTACTGCAAGTGCTATTTTTTTTGCTCAATTTCCAACCTGCCTCGGAAGCATGCAACCCCTGTGCAGGTGACACTGCCTACTCAACTAAAGCGCTGTACTCACACAACCTTTCAGCAAACTGGAAACTGAAAACAAATGAAGTGACTGCCTCCATACGAAACATAGTCTGTCTCTTGCTGGCACAGACTACAAATGATAGGAACATCCATTTACACCCATCTGCTAAATGTAGCTTTCTAACAAAGAAAAACATTGGCCTGTGCTCACAAAGCTCACAAGTTCAGAGAGCTTGGAGTTTATTTTGTGTGTCATCTTTCATTTTTCATTTCTTTTTCTCCTCCTTTTTAACACTGCATTCTCTCATGGAGACCAATATACAAGTTTCCTCCTAGACTTGGTATTTGATAACAATATTGCAAAGGACAAAAACAAAACGAATCAGATATAGCTCAGAAGGTAAACAAAATACAGCTTAGTTCCATACTGCAACCTGCTGAGTTATCAAGACATATGCAATTAAAAAAAAAAAAAAAGTGCTAAAAGTGTTTCACTGCAACAGTGTTTTTCAGTTCTGTTCAGTACAGTACTTATTCTCAATTCTGTCCAGTACTTTCCAGTACTGTAGGGTAATTCTATGAGTTTTGGACCATGATCTTTAAAGAATGGAGAATTAAGTAAAGGATAGAATAATAGAGCCGTTTTGATGTGCAGGGTTTTTATCTCTGTTTAGAGAAACAGAATGTTGGTTTCTGAATTGTATCATGGATCTTTATGCATCTCTTCAATTTACTGAAGGAATAATTCTTGAGAATACTCTTCTCTAGAGTGGTGGAGACACCATCCTCAGTGGGGGAAAGGAGGGAATTAATTTCAGACATTTCTAGCCCAAGTTATACATAATATACTCTCTCTATATATATATATTTATAGAGTATATATAGAGAGAGCATATTATGCCAGATATACATATAAATGGCTAGTAAGAAAAAGGGATGAGTTTTTCAACTATAGCTGAGTTTTTTTAGTCAGAATAATGTAATCTAAATACTATGTCAATAAATCTTTCTAGAATATCTGACTCCATTAAGTGTCTTTATACTTATCTCAAGCTAGAAAACCTCTTACGAATCTACCTATGAACTCTACCTAAAAAAATTAGAAAACTACAGCAAAGTCAAATAAATGAAAAAGAAAACACCACCTGACCTCAAAAGAAGAAGGATTTTGTTCAAAATTTAGCAATGCCTTTGGCGACCACCACTAAAATTTCTTAATTATTTTCTATATTAAGAACTATTCTTCAATATAAAAGAGTGTACAAAATAATCTCATTAAATTAAATCTGGACCAATGACAACTTCACTACTAGTAACTAGAAAGAATAAAGCTCTTTGTTCTACAAAAATTATTTCACATTTTGCTTTCGCTTGGGGACATACTACAGAATTGATATGAAACTATAAAAATGAAATATAAAGTTGTTTTTGATCAATTTTATTTTATTCTTATTCTGTTTTTCACAGGGGAGATAATAGGACTGAGAGTATGAAACCACTAAGAATGCTATAAAAGGAATTAGGAGAAAACAATAGATTAATGGAGTATAATAGAGTACAAAATGTAATTTAATGGATCAAAAATTTGTTTTTATACCTACTAGGCTTGAATGGACAGCAGACAAATTTATATCATTTCATTCTGCAATGAAATCCATACTTTTACTCTTTGGGGGGTGAAATGTACCTTTTATTCCTGCCAGTTATTGCCAATCACATCACTGCAACACTCCAGTGACATTAAAGTCAATACCCCTTAGGAAATTTTAGATGTCATATTTCAAAATGAAAGCCTAACTGACAATAAAACATAAAGCCACTACAGACTAAATTTGCTATGAAAGACTGAGACATTTTTAACTGTATCACACCATGCATAGTCATTTTTCATCTGAGACAAGAAAAAAAAAAATAGCGCTATCTACCTGTTACATGGAGAAGAGAGAATGGACTACACAAAGTTCTTCTAAACACCTCCAGTTCTCTTTGTATATCAGCAATCTTCTTAACTTTTGGAAAGTATTTGGAGAACTCCAGGAGTTCTCCAGTGTGAGCAAACAGGCTATTTGACCTCTTTTCTGGGTGGCAAAGTGGTCAGACATAGCTCAGACTCAGGCTAGTGCAATCAATTTAAAAGGATGTGGAAAACAGACAACAGCAGTGAAAGCAGGCATGACAAAAAGACATTGCAGAATGATATCATAAGAGGTTTTTGGCTTTGTTAAAAAAAAAAAAAA
>VZSV01000126.1:384841-396242 GCA_013398735.1 Nothocercus julius | reverse complement strand
GAAAAAGAAAAAGAAAAAGAAAAAGAAAAAGAAAAAGAAAAAGAAAAAGAAAAAGAAAAAGAAAAAGAAAAAGAAAAAGAAAAAGAAAAAGAAAGAAAAAGAAAAAGAAAAAAAAGAAAAAGAAAAACTAGACATAATAAAATATTTGTGCTTTTCTTTGGTCAGAATTTGTGCTCTTATTTGGGCAGAGGACAAAGAAGTGGCAGATAGTGGAAGTGCAGGCAGAGTGATAAGGAGTTGGAAAGACAGCATCACTGCACATTCTTGTCATTTAAGGATATTGGGCAATATTGCATGAAATGTCCACAATCATGTGGTAAATGCATATCCACAGAAAAATTGTCACAAATTACCTCCTCTGCCTCCAGGAAAACAGGGCAAATGGGACCGTTTTGTTTATTGGAGTTATTCCTTTTCCATGTCAACAAAGTCAAAGCTATCATCTATGCAAAAGAAAAGTTCTTTAATTTTCTGGAAATCTACTGTTCTCAAAATGGTATCATGATTGACATTTACAGATTGGTACAATAGTTTTTACGAAAAAAAAAAAAAAAAAAAGTAGAAGCTTCTGAGAGATTGTAGCAAAGTGTTGTCCAGTGACATCACAGAACAAAAATCATCTAAGAAAATTTCTCAGAGAGGAAAATTCTCCTATAGCATGAGAGTCATACCTAGTTTAAAGATAACAACAGATTTAGTTTAACTCTTTGAATTTAATTCTTTTTTGAAATTTTATTTCACAGTAATTCAAACGTTTTAAATGTCAACTCTCATATTTTTTTTCCTGGTAAAGTCAATATTTATTCTGATACTGATACTGACACTGATACTAATATATTATGATAGTATTATTTTATCATATCATTATATTACTGATAATTGTTAATTTACCAGTTAACATTTTGATTAATAAACTTTCTTGCTGTTGAAAAGCTACAGAAAATAACTAGGAAATAAAAAGATAGGTTGCATAAACTGAACATAAGAAATTTCTATGTCATTTATGTCTAATATAGTATTAAAGGACATCAATATGCGAATATGTGGAATTTTCTTTCTACATATGTATATACTCACACATAAACACATACATGCAAAAAGTGCATACACATCTTCAGTGATATGTGCATAAGTGTAATTGTATTAGGCGTAGTGGAGCTAAAGAAGATACAGAGCTAAAACCACATAGGTAATAGGGCAGTTGCCTTTCAAAGAATATTAAAGAATTTGGGACTCTAGAAAAGTGGAAGTCGTGGGACAATCTGAGCCAGGTTTACAAGATCATGAAGGCAATGGATAAAGCAAGTACAAAACCTCCCAGCCAAAGGATTTTCACAGGGGTCATTCAACCAACTTTTTATACATAGGGGTGACGTAGGCAGAATTAGGAAAGACTCTGGTTGTATATGCATTTCCATTATATGGAATAGTTAGGTCACAGAAACCACACAGGAGTCTACATCTTGATCTCAGGATATTCACCACACTATCCTACTTGATTACTTTTTAGTCTCAGGAAGTGTTCTCTCTGGGGCTTTATCTTAGAGCATTAATGAAACAAGAGACATAAGAAAAATCTGCTTCTTGTCCAAATCTCTGCAAAGGTGAAAGCTTGAGAGAGCTTATGGAGTCATTACATCTTGAATTTCTTTAAAATCTAATTTTATGACATTCAAAGGCCTCCTGACAGTGGGAAATTGCAAAGGTGCTAGTTTCTTTGCTATGGGTTGAGAAAAATTCAAAGCTGATGGAATCAATATAACACATAAAAGACAAAGAAAGCAAAATATTTGGAAGAAATGGGAAAAAAAACAAAAAAGAAAAAAAAAAAGTTCTTCCTGTGCTCCAAAGTATTCAGCAAGGAAAAGAGCTCCATTAAAAACATGAAACTTCATATTGACAATTATTCTGGAAAAGACAAGTAAAAATCTATGAGAGCTGATTAACCTAAAAATAATCTACAGATGCCTTTGAAATAAGCATCAATGCAAGACCAAGACCAATACTATCATCAGTGGTGAAGAATAGCATTTTTCATGTCATGATTAGTATGAGAGAGAAAATCTGTGAGGTGTATATTTTCCTGCAGTAGTCACTTTGAGAAATAGATCTCTCTCTAAACTGAAGATGACTTTAAACAGGACAAACATTTCTGAACTTTTTGGGTGATACTGTTAGGAATGAACAGATTCTGCAGTGAAGACACTCATTAAAGAAAGCTTATGCTAAATGTATTGTTGTTTCAGCACTATTGCACGACAGAGGCAATAAATAAATATGAATAAAAAAAACCTATCTGTGGTCCATCTCTCCCTTAAAATTCATTTTTACTATTTGGGGTTGTGTTTAGGAAATAAATGGTAATGACAAACAATCTATCATTTTTCAGCATATGAAGTAATATAATTACCTAGATTTTTGACCCTATTTGTAGTCTAGTTCAGAAAGTCTCTACAGGAACTCGAGGTTGAGGCAATTATGTTATTAGTAAGATCAAATATTTCTTCCTTTTCTAAAATCAAAGAGCAATTTAGATTTTTGAAAATGTTCAAAGCACAAATTTTTTTCCTTCCTTAGTGAATGTTCCAGCCCTGGAGGATACTGTTAACATCCCCAGTTATTCCATTCAAAAGATAAAGATGCTAGGCAGTCATTAGAGTCTCCCTGAAGTTTCAGCTGATAAGTTGCATACTATTTGTGCTGCATATTATGTATGTTAGCTGCTGCATATTATGTATGTTAGCCTCCTAAAAAAATATTTATGGTATCATTAACTCAGATTAACACATGGAATACATTATTCTTTTCTGATTACTGTAAAGCACACTATGCACAATACATAACAAAGGTAGCTATAAAATACTTATAGTACAAAGAGTTTTTACTCTCACTAGCATTCAACCATTAGCAAGGAGTGATCTTGTACTGCCCCACTGAGGTAACTACTGTAATAAAGGCCAGTAAGAAATTAGCACAGACTAAACCCAAAGATGAAGCAGAGAAAGGTTAACACAAAACTGACACCCAAGCTCCATTCTGTTATTATTAACACAAGACTTTAAGGGTTATAAAGAAGTTTATCAGTACCCAGTAGCAGCACCCATCCTGTTCCAACACCAGAAGATCTTTGCGAGCATACACAAGAGCATACTGAAGTGACCACAAGGAAGATCACAGTGCATAACAAGCATTTTCGCTATACTTGACTTCAGTAATCATGCAACCAGAAATTACCTGGAATGATTTCCATCTCTCCTTACAAGTAAACTATTACCAAGCAAGCCATTGCCACATGATCCAGCTGCACTTGAAATGTGAGTAGCTCCTTTCCAGTCCTAATGTTATCACATATATATAATCAACCAAAGAAATGAAGAAAATTACTATCAGATTACAAAAACCCTACATCTTATTAATTGTGTCAAATATTCAGTCACTAACATCCCAACAATACTAAGTCACATACTTCATAGAAATATTTGGAGCATGAATATGGGTACATAAATGCTATCTTTCAACTACAAGATTGCTGTCACACACACAGAAAAACTCAGTGCCAGTAAGATCACAGTCTACTCTTCAATACAGGCACTTACAGACTTTTTTGAACAGTAAGCTATGATGCTTCTAAAGATATACGACAAAACAAGGAAAGTACTTAGCACTAGAAATTATAAGCATGACCTCTTTGTGAAACCAGCAGCTTTAGGTGAATTCTCCTACTCATCCTCTATCTCCTCCCCCACTCTTTTCTTTGGAAATATCTGACCACCATCTTGCCTCTTTTCTTACTGTTCAAATTCCCTTTCTCCTTGCTGTATCTTCCATTCCCACCTCCATGTCCTGCCAAGTTCCTGTCCACTCCACTGCACACTTTCTTACATCTTCGACTACATTGTCCCCCATAACAGTCCTCCCGGGCAACCCAGTTCAGATTTACCCCTCTGTCCACTAGGTATTTTAATAATACAGAGAGAGACCAAGGCTTTGCAAAGCATACACCAGCCACAAAACTATGCTAAAAAGAAGGTACTCAAAACAAACAAACAGAAAAGAATTCCCATTCAAATTTATAGTGATTCTTCAGATGAAAGAAAAGAGAAGTCCAAGAGAAGTACAGGTTTCTTGACATAAAGTATTACTTGTAGAAGTTGAACTTGCATATTTTCCCCCACTCCCCTCATTCTGATTACCTAAATTGAAAAGCAATCTAGATCTAGCTTTTGCAAACATTCTTCTTTCCCCCTGCCAAATTCTGAGATACCTTGGCATACGACTGCTGTGGCATCTAGATTTAACAGCTAATCTGCAGGGACAGGAAACTGGTTCTATCAATCACACTCCACAAAGGAATAGACCAAACACCAAGTTACAGTTTCCTGAAGTAGCAATAATGATGAGACACTGCTTACTTGGATGAGTAATGACGACACACTGCTTACTTGGTATTGTCGTGCTCTATGCAACTCCAAGATGGTGAAGAACCATCAAGAAAATATTTTCTTTTAAAAGTTCATTTTTTCTAAGCACTTCTATTTCAGATATTGCTAGGAAAACTGGAACTCAAGATTTAATTATAATTCATTTGGTGGCAAATGAAATTTAACAATCCAAACGAATTCTCTCATCCTCTAGTTTGCAACTTTTTCCCTTATATGAATATATATCCTAATGGAGTCAGGCTACAAATTTGATTCATGAAAAGGACTAGTCAGCATGAACACCTAACTTTGGCCTTGCTGTCAAAGAAAACAGAATGAGAGGCTACGCTCAGTTTCTCCAGTTTTATGGCTGGGCACGTACCTCACAGGCCAGTGAAAGGCCTGGCAAGGCTGAGCCCTCTGCTTTTTCACTCCACTCAAGCAACACGTGTAATTTTAATTTTTACACATTTTCTAATGATGTTTTAAATCTTTTGTTGTTGTTGTTTTTTATCTGCAGTTTCACACACCACTTAAATTTGTTCTATACAGCAGGTTTTACTATGTTTTATGTATGTTGTTTTGTTTTTTTTTTTTTTCCTTTATGATACTAAAACCAATTTTACTGTCTTCTAAAGGATGCATTCTTTTAGTGATCAATAACTGAACATCGGTAAATTGTTATACCCCTGGGGTCTGCAGTATCATCCTGTGTGCTACTCTTTTTTAATTCCCCTGCTGTCATTCCATGCCTGTGTTCCTCTTTGCTACTTCTTTCTTCTAGTGTCACGGATAGTTCATCTGGGGTACAGCAACAACTTGTCCTTACAGTGCTATAATCAGACACAAAACAACATTTGATAAAAATTGTCTTTTTACTACATAATCCTATAAAAATAAGCTAAAACTTAATAGAAAATATGTAGGTAAAACAAGGGTCAAACAAGCAGAGAAAGCTCATTTCCTAATTGATGGTATTAATTCATTCCATATTTGTACTGGAGAAGACTGACAATAGAAAAGACCTTGGGGAAGAGGGCAGGAGATAGAAGCTACAGGGTATGCACATCTCCATTATTTCTCAGAAATAAAATGATAAAATAATGGAGGAATGGCTTTTCTGCTTTCAATCACTTATATGATTGAAAAAGGAAAAAGGAAAAAGTTAAGAAATACGTATCTCACAGCCAACAGAAGACAAGACAAATGACAAATCTGAAGTCAAGATGGACATGTACACATTCCTCTAAATCCAAAAGTATCTAGAACTGAAGATGAATCCCCCACGCTGCCTCTGTTGACTATCAATATTGTTGCTGTGTTTGCTGTATGGCTTTTTTTTTAATCATTCACTTAAAGGACCAACATTATTTTTTGATGAATTTTTGTTTTAATAAGAGACAAGGAATTCATCAGAATCTTGATTCTGCACAGAACAAATGTCCCAAAATCTTACTAATTCAGTGAGAAGTTGGAATGCAAGGAATGCAAAGTCATCTGCCTCAAAAGAGATTTTAGTTCTGGATCATTTAAATAGCCACATTCTTTTGATTTTGAAACAGCTTTTTTTTTTTTTTTTAATTGTCTTCAAAGTACAAAACAAAGTAATGAAAATAACTTCATATACTTTCAAGAAATATTCAAAAAAGTCAGCTAACACATTTATGAAAATAAAGTCTAAGTTTATAGACAGTAATAAGCGATCAATTACTAAGTCAGCATTTACGCATGCGCAGCTGCTAAATGGATCATGTTCCCATATGAAAATACCGTTGAAGAAAATAACTTTTAAAGCCTGTTCTTAATACAGCAAGTTTGCAAAACAAGAACAAAGTGTTCTTGAATAACAGATAAATAGAGAAAGACTACAGGCATTCAGTGAAATACATTACATTTTATGCTCAAGGAAAGACTTAATCCTTAGCAAATTGCATGGTTTTAATAGATAATAAATTCCTTAATCTGTTATTCAAATGAGCTGTTTAATAGTCAGTGGCCTGCTCCACACATATTGGAGACAGAAGTGGACTCTGAGAAGGTACACAGGCATGAATCTGGTGTGATGTGTGGACTCATTTCAGTAGTGAACTAGAAATAAGTAGTTAATAATTGTTTTCCACTGGAAATACTGTGTCAGGTCAGGCCTGACATGGGAATAACCTGCATGGCTCAGAAGAAGAATGAAGTAGAACAGGCCTTGGCTGGCATGGTGACCCACCTCTTCCAGCATCGTTCACAGAGAAACTGGCTATAACAGAGTGACCACATAGTCAGCGTCTGTCCGATCTACTTAAGGATCATAAAATACAGGATCACATCAACAATAAAGACCTTTGGAGCACTCTAGTTTGACACTGTGCACTAACAAACCACGGACAACATCAGTTTATGAGTTCAGCTGTGGCTTTGTCCAGACGAGTTTTGAAAACCTCCAAGAATAGAGATTCAACTGCCTCGCTGCACAACCTGCTGTGGGGCATCACTACTTTCAGCAAACTTTTGTCCTAGCCCTCATCCTGAACAATCCATGAGACAGCTCTGGAACTTGAGGATAAAAAAATTGTTTATAAAGATTTGGAAACCTTTCCACTGACTCTGCTACTCAGACTCATCAGTAAAATGTATGCCTACATCTTGGCAGATCAGATCTGCTGAGTAGTTGAGCTGATTAGAACTTAATAGCTACAGAAGTGTCTCTCCATTGGTGAATTCTCTATATACTGGAAAAGCTTTTGCTCAGTTCTGCTCCCTTAGTTCCCAAGTTCCCCTAGGAATAGCTCTTCATCTCTGTCAGAATACAGTTGTACCGTAAGGGCACTGCGAAACCTTCAGGTAGTCCTTTTATTTTCCACTGAATTTACTACTAGCTTTTTCGAAGAAACAAAAAATTCTAGAGTTGTTTGATATAAAAAGACATAGCTTAAAAAAAAAGCTGAAAAACTACATCTCTGTAACGAAACTTAGCTAAGATGATAAAAACACATATTTTAACCAGCATTTGTTGCAGAAGTACCACAAGGAAAGTCATAATTCCTGAGAATCACTTCTGCCAAGGCATAAGCAAAAGACTTGAAGTGTGACAAATATGTGCCCTGAAATATGTGCCAGTGTAACAACACATGTGCAAAGTGAGGCAGAATTAATTACTGTAATATAATTAACCTATAAACTCAGTACCAGTGATCATTTCTGTTGAAAATACTTTTCAATTAAAGAAAAGTTAAAAGATGCCTAAGCCAACTTTACGGAATTCAGATTAATATGGGGATTGGTTATGCTGCACACACAAACAAGCTAGGGAAAAGGATTTTTTTTTTTTTATGTATTATTTGTTAGTGGACTTTGGACAGGCGAATCTAGTTCCTATTAATGCAGATTTCTTATTTCCCATATTTATATTATTCCTGTATTAAATTTATTATCCTCCTACTGCAAAAATGCCTAGAATAATGTCCTCTATGACAAAAAAATTTCTAATTGCCAGCCAAACTTTATTTCCAACTCCTTTAGACTATTTTGTTCTCATTCCACCTAGTCAATGCCTTTGTTCAAAATAAAGATTAATTTATTAAATTAATATTCCTTCTCTTCCTGCTTGCTTATCAGAAGTTTTTAAAACATAGAACTGACATTCACAAGGAACAAGTACACTATCCAAATTACTCTTAGTTCATTTAGAAGAAAAGGATTAAAAAATCGCAATGATCACAAAAAATAAAGCCTCAAATGCATTATTAATTTAAATTCATTGCCTTGATCTTGTGCAAACACAAAAATACTTACATGCAATACTTCTATGCTTGAGAGAATCATAACTACACTTCCCTCCTTTTTACATTCAAACTAAAGTTCAGTTCTACAGGCAAAATAAATCTTGACCTCTAGAGGACTAGACCTTCTTCTAGAGGACTTACCTCTAGAGATCTACTACTCATTTAAAAAGGACATATTTCAATTTTTTTTTCTTCATTCTTAGTTACTACAACATTTTATATAAACTTTATGTAGATCAGCACCAGTTACTGCATCAGTCATGGTGATTAGCTGATAAAGTGGGTCATTCAGTTAAAACCTCTCTAATTAAAGATTGTTTTTTTTAAAAAAGAAAGAGTGCAAAAATAACAAAACCAGCATTTTCCGGGAACTTGGTAGGCAGTTTGGATGCATATCACCCATCTATGAAAGTCAGAATATAAAAGTTGTTTATATTGAGTAAAGGTTACATACTGGTTCCTAAATAGTGTTATTCTCTGCTATGATTTCAATTACACAGTCTGCTCCAAAGAAGCAAAGAATTAACTCAAGCGTAAGTGACATCACATGCTTCTCCTGAACAACAATAAATGAATAAATGAAAAGGATAAATGAAATGAATAAACTGGGGGAGTGCGGTGGGGTGGAAAATCCTGCTAACAGTCAAACCTAAATCAAAAAGGGCAGATACTTTTCATCTGCTGCTGTATTGTTGGATGCAATGGGATTCAGTATTATAAAAATTAATATTAGAATAAAGAGGTGCATACAAACTGTCTTTTTTCAGACTGGATTTTTTCTTTTTCATTTTTTTCATTTTTTTTTTTTTCTATCAACTTTTCAGGAGATCTTAATATAAACAGTAACACATAAAATAAAATATGTATTAACACAAATCTGTTTTAGCACAAGAATAGGCATTTCTTAGTCTGCAAACATATTCAATAAATAATATCTAATATCAATTCAGAACCTATTAAGAAAAGAAATATTATTTTAAAGGTGTAATCAAATATTTCAGTTAGATACAATAGGTTTTAGAAGCATATAATGTGAATTTATAATCCTCTCTGGTACTTCTCAGATCACAAGTCTTCTGTTCAGGGAGACAAACAATGTAACGAAGGAAAAATTCTGTTTCTATTGTAATACATAGATTTATTATATTCATTAGGGATATCATTTAAACCATTTAAGACAGTTTAACATAAATACTACAATTCAGACATCTCCCTAAGTAGGGAAAGTACAAGTCATGAGGGATCTCCCAGCTCTCCTCCCAGAGCTAGGATGTACATGCTAGGATCAAAAAGCCAATAGGCTGAAAGGAGTCAGGATAGTTCTCTACCACCGAGGCCAGCAGGTAGGGAACAGCTCTACTGTATAATCTTTATCTCTTTTGCCATCAAGACGAGGACTAGGCACAGACTGTTCACTGGAAATAGTCCCTGTCCCTGCTAACTCCCAAGCCATATCGAGGATGTTATATGGGAAAACGCTATTTGGCCCATGCCACAGCCAAGCCTGAGATCATTCTAACAGACTGACAGAGCAGGTGGCCAAATTCACTGCCCAGAAGCATTGCCTTGGCTGGTTTACTTCATTGCAACAGATGTAGTCAACGAGGCAAAAAGATTATACGCTATCAGAATCTGCACAGTATTTAAGCAGTTTGGTTGGTGGTTATTTGTTTTCATTATTGCCATTATTTTCTTTACTACTGTGTTAGTTTGCTTTGTATTTGTCAATCCATATGCCTTTTCTACCATATGATATAATCTCATATGCAACTCCTGATGGAGGGAATTTTCAAAATAAACCAAGTTTGGTGTACATGTCCTAATAAAATTGTATATTGATCTTACTATATTAATAAAAGTTCATGATTTTTTTCCATTCTGCAAAAATTCTTCAAAAATGAGAATATATTAAAAAACTTTAGATAAAAAGTTTAGAAATTTGAATTTTTAGCCTTTCCTCAACAAAAAATATTTTTATTTTTGTTAGACTTTTTTAAAAAAATCTTCAAAACCTTTAAAAAATATTTAAAACATTTTACTAATTGTTGAGATTTTAACTTCATTTACCTCTTTCCCCCCGTTAAAATTCATATCAAATATCAAACTATCAAATATCAAAAAAGAACTTACTAGAGTTTAAAAATTTTCTTACATTTACCACATACATCCTCTTACAGGGCCTCAATAAATTCTTTATAAAGAGATTCCTTGTGGAGATTCAATAACTTCAAAGCATGAAAACTCAAGAGAAGAGAGTAAATGAATAAAGACATGAATTTTATAATACATATGTTTACATTCCCATTTGAGTTCAGCAAGTGCATTCACAGAAATGTACTGGCATATATTTAGAAAAGAGCCCTGTGAACTGACAGGTCAATAATCACGCATTCTTATATGAACTCACAGGATACATTGAAAAAAAGCAGCTGAAGATTGATAAATCAAATTTGGAAAAAAAAAACAAGCTTGTCTAAATATGCTAAACAAAACAAAATAAACAAACAAAAATACTCTTTGTGCAAGACTTTTTTTTCCCCCTGGCATGTCCACCTATCGTTAGCAAAACCTCTTTTCTTTTAGAAAATAGGCTTATTCAAAATTAAAAAGCAATTTTTCTTCTTTTTTTCACTTGGAAATATTAAAAGGAATTTTCTTCTCTCCACAGTTATAATCTAACTGAAATAGACTTCGGCATCACTTGGGCTCTCCCTTAATAAGAAATCCTCCCAATTTTTCATTTTCACTTTCCCCACCACATGTAGAAACCTCTCCATTTGCCAAGAAAAGTCCCAAGTGTTATTCCAAGCCAACTGCCTACAACCAATTGCCATTCCCCGCAAAAACACAGCCAAGAAAATCATTCATTCCTGGCATTTTACTTGACTGACAGAAATGAAACAAACTCAGTCACACAAGTTCAGAAAGATCTATGATTCACAGAACCATAGAATGCTTAAGGTTGGAAGGGACCTCTAGAGACAACCTAATCCAACCCTCCTGCACACACAGGGTCACCTACAACATGTGGCTCAGGACTGTGTCCAAGCGGGTTTGGAAGATCTCCAGAGAAGGAGACTCCACAACCTCTCTGGGCAGCCTGTGCCAGGGCTCTGTCACCCTCACTGTGAAATTTTTCCTTAAGCTCCTGTGGAACATTTGGTGCTTCAGTTTGTGGCCGTTTCCTCTAGTCCTATCAGTGGCCAC
>VZSV01000126.1:358144-379241 GCA_013398735.1 Nothocercus julius | reverse complement strand
AAAAAAAAAAAAAAAAAAAAGCGTGTCTTAAGCACTGCTAGGTGTCTAGGTTGAATCACACCAAACATTAGCACGAAATAAAATGGGAACTTAGACACTCACTGCCTGGTCCAGATTTTAAAGCATATGCAATCTGGTGTCACACAGCAGTGCACCTGAACTCCAGTCCCACTACAGAAGAGCACAGAACCTCTGCCACAGCTTCTGGTCTCCTTGTGGATATCTCAACTGGCATTAGACTTATTTTTAGACTTTTAGACATACTTCTAGGCAAGAAACACTCCTGAAGTCTTCTAAATCCAAACTGACTCTTACCCTGCTTACTTTGTACTGCTGAATGCTACATAAAAGCAGTTCCCTCTCTCAAATTCAATAAAGCATATGAGGACATGTGAAAAAGCACTCGGTGGATAATAAATTAAATACCATTTCTCTGATCTCTTTGATGTACACATATTTAGCTGAATACCTTAGATTTGCTAATAATAATGACTGAACAAGTTTTTAAGCAACTCACCTAATGAGCAAGATGCCATATGTCTTATGTTCCACTTTCTTTTGCAGATAATCAGAGAGACTGAAAGATATCAGTAAATACTGTTCAAAGTTCAGCAAATATTGTGGAATGGAAAGAGAGAGGAAGTAAACATTAAAAGAAAATGGTCCCAGTTATGCAACTTTGATCTTAGCAAAAATAAAAGACTGTAACCAAGAATTAACTTGTTTCTTCATGAGTAGGCAATTTAGCAACAGCAAGATGAACATCATTTTCTCTGCAGTCACAGATTGTGGCTGTAGTGTTTTCCCAAAACCAGATGTTGTTGTCATCTAATGAGAGCAACCTGTGGTCCATCTTACACCTGCGGTCTCTGAGCTACCTGGTTATTAAGAAGCATCTAAATATATAAAGTGAAAGAAATATTTTTCTCCTTTCTTTCCTCAAAGGCATACTTGCTCTCCTCAGAAGAAAAAAATAATAAAAAAAATTACCTACAGAGTCCATCTGGGCTACTAAAATGAGAGAATTTGTAAAATACTTCTGACTTTTAATAATTGAAATAATTATTTGAACAAAACAATATTACAGTCTCTGGCACAAGAGATTTGATCAATTAAAAATATGTATTATTTCAGATGAATGACATCTCTAAATTTGCCTAAATACAGCTTAATAAAATCTCCACAGAGATATGGAATTGATGATTAGACCATAGCCTGCCATACAAGGACTCTGTGCTTTTCTATATATTTATTCTTCTGTTCTTTGCTGAACACATCCCAGCCTTGGCCAGGTCTCACTCACTCATCCTTATTCATACTTAGGAGCTGCAATATGTATCTCAGCCTACGTGATAAGAGAAGAAATTACTTTGCTGAGGCTGATAAGCCACCAACGTAGAGCACTACATCCCTGTGTCACCAACCTTAATTTGGTCAGATTTCTCTCAGATTTCTACATGAAATCTAACAATTGCAGGGAATAGATTAATCTTCAGTATACAAACTGTGTTAGATGAAGCATACAAGGACTTCTTCCCCACCAGACTTGGGAAGTCTGGCTGTTCTTCTGCATCCTAGATCCCTGCCTTCACACTCTCTATTGTGAGGAGCAGAGAAGAGCCTGATCCCACAGTGCTCTGCTGGTAAGGGCAAGCTCCTAGAAGAGTGACAAATAGTGACACTTTAACTGAAGAGTGACACTTTAACTGAAAAATGCCTAAAATCCATATTCCCTAATTTACTATTTGGAGGTTCTTACTCCCCCGGGCAGAAGGAAGCCTTTTCCTTCTTTCATAAGGCAAAAGATAGTGAAAGAGTAATGTCTTTCACTACCCCAAGTGAAAGACGTTAAAGGATAGTGAAAAGGGAGTGCTGGCCTACCGGGGTCACCAGCTATTTTACGAAGGTGACCGCGCCAGAAACAAAACAGTAAGGGTACAAAGGCAACAGAACTGGGGCCAATGAGGAAAGGGTAGATGGCGCAAGTTGCTTGTTTGGGAGCGGAAAAGAGGTAAAGCGAGTATATGTAAAGCAAATCTTATGCTTGGAGCTGATCAGGCATCCTTGCTTATCAGCTCTGTGCCTGCTATTCAACACAGCCTGGGACTGGCTCAAAAAAACCTGCTGCTGTGACCACTCTGCATGTGTCTGACCAGGTTCTGCAGTTGACGGGCCCTTGCCTGCTCTGATGTCAACAACGGAACACCCTTAAGGTGACAGAAGGCTCAGTGTAAAAACGAGGACGATTTTCTGCCTCAAATGGGCAGTGCCATAACTGTCAGTGCCACAAGAGATTTCTAGTGTCAGGAATTAGGTCTGGCCCCCGTCTCAGTTTCCCATACAGCATAACTCACCACAGACTGCTTCTGGCAGGAGCATCAGCATTTGTGGCCCTGAGGTGTCCCAACCCTCCCAGCTATGTTGGGGTCGAGTGCCCCAGAGTGAGACTATCCATTTCAGGCTCTCTTCACAGTCTGTCCTCCTCCCATCCTCATCAATCCTCCCTTCCAAGCACTGCCAGCAGTGGTTTCTTCAACTCACAGGAAGACCTGAACCCCTACCCTGTGACAAAAATAGACCTTCCACCTCTCCCTGAAACTACTCAGGCCTTCTCTACTGAGTTTTATATATTGATCTTGTCCAATCCTTTCCATGGCATTAGCCAGAATGAGCAGCAGCTGACTTTAAAACAGCAGCTTACAATCCTTGCCATCAGCCTCATCCAGGACTCCATCCAAAAGGGGTGAGCTGTGCAGGATTACATTTCAAATGCCCAAACATCAACCCCAGCATAGCCCTAGCCTGGGAGGAAGTGACAGTTTTTAACCAGCGCTAGGAGCATGCACAGGGCATGCTTTAGAGGCTCTTTAAGCCTAAAGTCATGGATTGACTTGCAGTCAGCTTGCTAACTGCTGTGCACGACTGCCCTGCACAGATGTTATGACTGTTGAGCAAGACCCCGCGCTCCATTTCTACCTCAAACTGCTTTGCAAGGAGCTGAGCGCAGTCAGCTCTCACTCCAAACAGGACTGACATCGTAGAGTTGCTCTGGGCACTCTCCATCTACTCTGCTGGCTCCTGTCCTGAATACGGCTGGCTGCAGTCCAAAGGAGATGTCTAGACTCATGAATTAAATGTGCCAGGGCTTTTTATTCTGGCCTGGAGCCCTGCTGACAAAGAACAGCCTGTGTCCTTACTATTACTCTCTCCTTGCAACCCAAACACTGAGGCCTCAGCCATATTGCTCTTGGTCTTGCTAATCCCTGACTCTGTCTGAGGAAGATTTGGGTCAGTGCTGGTTAGTCTGGACCAAAACTCCTAGGCTTCATGCTAACAATGTCCTAGTGCACATGGTCAAACGGTAATGCTCAGCTCTTGAATAGCTGCTAACATAACAAGACTCTCTATCTTTGCACATGAGCAAGGAGTAGTGTATATGATTTGGCAAGGCATGAAGACACCAAGACACAGCCTCTGCAGGCACTTTTTAATTTAATACAAGCAAAGCCCAAATGCATCTTATTTGGAAAAAAAAAAAAAAAAAAGTTATCATTGACTGTAATGCCATTTGATGCTTTTTGTACTATATATATACACACACACACACATATATATATATATATATATAAAGCCAGCACTTTCCAAGCCCTTCCATACAGGAATTCAAATGGATCCAAATTCCACACAGCCAGGCACTGTGGCATCAACAGCTGAACAATGGTCAGCTATGTTCTCCTGCCCCACCTCATAGCACCAAGAGCGTAGAAGCTGTAACAGGATGTTGCAAGCTCTTCACCACTACCCATAAATGACGTCAGAGTACTCCCACCTCTTCCAGGCACGAACTTTTCCCCCCTAACCAGATACCTTTCCTCTACCGTCCCTATATCCACCCGCCCCATACACACACACTCCCAGACATGCAGTTAGGAGTAGCAGAGGGCCACCCGGGGAACAGGACATGGTTCCAAAAAGCAGAAGCTCTCAAAGCCTGGAGAGCTCTGGAGAACAGTAGGCAGTCATTGATTAGTGGTTAGATTGAAGTATCTCTGCTATTCAAGTGGGGCTTGAAGTCTCACTTTGTTGGGGATATGGGAGGAAGGCTGCTGGGTAAGAGGTCCTGGCAATGAGAAAGAATTTGTTGAGATGTCCAGGCCAAGCACATTTTGCAGAAGGAAAAGGGACAGTTTGAGTTTGGCCAGCTGATGGTGTGAGCTTGCAAATATGTGACCTGAGAGCACCAAAACCAGCACTGACCCTCCACTGCATCAAACTGCACAGTTTGCTTGTCAAGCCTGAGCCATTTCATGGCTCTGCTGCACACAAGGACCAGCTCTGCTCCTCTTCACTTGCAGTTAGCAGCATGAGAGTCCCTCAGAGCTCCCACCACTTGCCTTGTTGCTAGGCGCCTTATCTGGAAAGGAAAGAAATACCACCTGCATCTCCTTTACTAATAAAATTCATCATATAATTGAGAAAAGCAAAGTTTTAAGAAGAAGCTTGAAACAAGTAATGATAGCAATAACACTTTTTTTTTTTTTTTTCCTTTCCTCTTTTGAGACATGAGATTTTCTTTCTAAAACCATCTGGTTTAAGACAGAGGCTGAACATAATTTATGATGTCATGACCTGCAGATATATAACTTTCTAGTACATTCACACTCTAATCAACAAGGGTTTATTCTGTATCATGTTCAGCTATAAACTGTTCTCTTGTTAAAATTAATTTTGTCTCAATGCAAGTAGATACTGTTCAACTGGAGTTTTTTTCCATATGCATTTGTGCAAACACCTGGTCTCAGTTCACAACATAAGTAACAACCTGCAGTAAGAGCTAAGACTTATTTCATTACTCCTGGTAGTCACAAGTATGGAGGAATAAATAATATAATGATTTTGAATGATCTGCATTGTTTGGAATAACTGAAACTGGGTAACAACCACCAAACATAACAAAGGATAACTTATTAATAATTTAGCTAAAAAGTAATAATTGCTGTTACAATCCTCATTGAGTACTTTTAAAGACAGAAATCCTAGACTAATCAATTAATAGAAAAAGCATAAAAGAAGGAATACACCTTCACAGTTCTGCATACTGCCACATACTACAGACTAAAACATAAAATGAAAGCAACATTGGCGATATCTCCATGACCACCCACGCAGACAGACATTCTTTATCCCTTTAAGAGCATCACTACATCATAGCAGTGTATGAATTCCTTCCAACCCCAACCATTCTGTGATTCTGTAATTCCACAAAAAATGTGTCCACCTGACAGATTAAGTCTTTGAATGTCATCTTCACATGAAAATAATGAAGTAGCTCACAGTTGTGCTGTGACAAAGGGAGAAGGTAAACTGAACACTACAGTAAATTCTTCATACTTTTTTCAGTGCATTTTGCTTTTCAGATTTTTTTTTCCATTTTTTAAGTCATCAACCCTCAAACACACTCTGTATCTAACCCTGCAGCATATAGGAAAAAAAGTTCAACAGAATGTAGTGACAACAAAGCCTACTTAAAGCTCTGCAGGATAACATATTATTGCAAACATGTTCATAAGCAAACTCTGCTGAGGCTCTTCTTAAAGATGCAACATGCCAGTCAAGCAGGATCTGTTTGATTTTAATGACTGCTCTGTTAGAATATATCCCAGAGAATCAATTTAATTTAATGACTATGGAGTATAAATACTTAACTGAGAAAAGATTTCCAAAACCACACTGTAAACATTAGAAACCTAATTTTGTATGTAGGCACCTTAAAATATGTTTTTTGTATTAGAGACAAAAATGGTGCTATGGAATCAGCAGAAGCTGATGCTTAGGCTCTCAGGGAATAGGACAGAGGTACTTGAGCTAACCTGACTCTAGGTAGCAGCATAAATTTGTTATAGTGGCTCCACAAAGATTAAATACTGTGTTTCTCAACAAGGATAACTAGCTGAAGGATGCTGATACATGTCTACAGCTTCTGGTGTTAAAACAGACAGAACTGTTCCACTGACAGACTCTCCTGTTCCATCAAAACGTCTTCATAAGTGGAATACAGAACTGCTTTACTATGCTAGACCAAGATACTGGAAAATGTTCACATTTTAACATTCACAAATATATATGAAAGATTATCCCATCCAAGAAGCTTGAATATTTTCAAACTTAATTCCTTTCGTACCTTCAACTATACTGAGCCTTTTGAACCCAAGAGAAAAAGTAAGAGTCTGTAATATACTATATATACAATTCTTTAGTGGAAATAAGTGCCTTACCTTTAAATAAATAGACATATACTAACAAGTATTTAGCAACCACCTGCCAGCAACCACCACACAAATAGCACACATTTTTCTACTTTACAAGTGATATCTTTATCTATCCCCAGTCACTCATCTTATCTACTTTCCACTATCATTTTTCTTTCTCTCCACCTCCACTCATCTATATATTTTTATCAGACATCCTGCTGAAAATTCAAATAACCACTTTCCTCAGAATCATTGATAATCATCTTATCCACTGGATTACTTACTTTTCTCTTACCTACAAGATTTTCTCTGTCCTTCTTCTCTGTGTAGAATAACTGTGCCTATAATCAACTTTGCAATGTATCTTTTGTTACTTGTTTAAACAAACCATTTTGAGACAGAAAAAAAAAAATCTATTTTTGCTGAGTACAATTGGATCAGGTTAGTCCAAATATAGTCCAGCTCCTTTATTAGAACTAGCATAACAGAAAGGTGTTCAGATAAAAAAAAAAAAAAAAAAAAGGCAAGTACTGAGGCCACTAATGTCATACTGGAGGCCAGTACCTCCCCCCAGCCATGCCATACAAAACCACACACACTTTAGGTCTTTTTAAACCTGCCAAACTGACCAATGACTTAATCCAGTCATTATGAAAGTGTCTCCTGTTCACAGTGCATTAATCCTCTTCCACAGTTCATATGGCTGAGCTCTTTTTTGAGAATTCTGAGACAGGATTCATTGTTCCATTGATTTTGCGTGGTGTATAATTTGATATATTTGCATACTGAAGCTTTAGTACTTTAGTACATATTCTTCTCATATATGCTCTTTAACGTCCTTTTTTAAGGGAAGGAAATCTATGCAAGAGAAAAAAAAGAATAACAATTCTTCATTTAGAAAAGTGCAGCTTAGTACATTTCTTCACAACATTCTGCTTATCCTATGTATTTATAGCTACACGATTATTATTCTCTCTATATATATTCTCATATATTAGCCATCAATTCCTTTTATGCACTATAATACAGTGTTAAATATATTCTGTAAAATGCTGAGTACTACTCATCTTTATTTTGCAGCCAGCAATAGTTGAAGGAATTAGCACACTACTATAGCTTGTTCAGTTTATTACATTCAGAAATCCTAGAATATTAACAAGCTAAAATAAATATGCTGGTCTTCCAACAGTTTTAACAGTTTTCAGAACAGGAATGCAAATTAAAGCAGAATTTGCATATTATGTAAGATAGTTTTCGTTAGTATTGCTTTAAAGCTAAAAAGAGAAAAGGAAACTCTTCATGATGAAAAGCTAACCTTGTAGCTCCCACTGGTCATCCATTATATATCTGCAAGCTAAAAAACATGTAACATGGGTTCAAACACAGTATAAGGACAAACACAGGACACAGGATGAGAGTCATGAACCTAGGAACACAGTGAGATTTTCACTCAGGGTCAAAAAGATGGGAAAAACAATCAGTCAAACTTTCTCACCAGAGAATGTATTTTACATAAAAAGATAACACAAAAATTTCATCAGTCAAAAACACTGTAATTACTTTGGGCAACATCATTCAACTGACACTAAACAGCTCTAAATTTCAATCACCTCATTCTTTCAAAAACGAAGCTGAAATTACACTTTAAACACAGATAGATTATCCTCAAAGATTCAGGTTCAATTCCTAAGAACAGTTTGAGAATGTATTTTCCTTGCAGCCATATTCATGCTCTTCCAGCTACTTCAATACAATGTACATTCACAACTGTCCCACATGATGCTGAAAGACAAAAGGCAACATATATAGGCTCTCCCACCTCTATTACAACCTTCCTAACACAAAGATTTTCCCATGATTAAAAAAAAAAAAAAAAAATCTTGTATTTTAAAAATGCCTTCACACTTGAAACTCTGAAGAGATAAAGAATACTTATATGAACAAGATTAGCTGAATTTTACCCTTTTATTTCAACCTCCTATCTGTTCAGGCAGCAGGGTTCCAAGTATGCATATAAAAGATGTGTTCTTCCCTATACCACTTGCCTTTGTGATCAGCTGCCCTTTAAAAGTAATGAAACTTTGATTACTGACACTTTTGCAGAGTTCCTTAGACTATAAAAGTTATGAAGGAAAAATAAAATACATGGAAACCACTATCCTGACTAACACTTTCAGTCATCCTTTCTCTTGCAGGGAAGGATAAAATTTTAAATATAGCCCCAAAAATATGAACATTTGAAAACACACATAAAAAATAGCATGTAGTATCTTTCTCTCCTTCCACCCAAAACACTATAATTATATAGTATGATTCTTGCAGCTATCTTTCTTTCTGAGGTTCTTGGTGCCCAAATTTCTTTCCTGCAACATGTTAAAAATATTCAGTTTAAATATTCTTGCTTTCCTTTCATTCTGATTTACAAATAACATTGAAGCTTTACAAATTCCTTTTTCACTTGAGAAATATAAACATCTCACCCTTATCCTTCACAGCCATTTTTTATTTTATTATTTTTTTTTTTTTTACTTTACAAGTCACTTAGGCTTTGGTGAAGCCTTCCTCTCCATTCAGCTCTGCCAGAAGCACTGGTGACAATATACTGTTTGTGTCCAACAATACAAAGCAATTGCTGTATGTTTTGTTGCAGTATTCACAATGTACAAAAAAGGTCTTTATGAGCCCCCTCCTCTCTCAATCATCAAGAATATTTAACTAGTTTTATATTACTGAATTCACTCTGTGGGTATGAAAAGAGCTGTGATACCCTTTGCTACTCTAACGCAATGTTAGCCCCTTGGATATTTAAAATGACCACGACAATAAAGCTAAGCCATTCTAATAACAGTAAAAGAAAAACCAGCATTTTATTTACGGGGAAAAAAAAAAAAAAAAAAAAAAAACAAACAGCAGAATGACAAATCAGACCTTAGCCTATATTTCAAGATGGAAGTGAATTCAGTCAGAAGTTAAAGGGCTTACATCCTTAGGGTGGGAAGCAAGAACAGTCATAAATTGCTCTGGCCATACTTTTTCGTAATTTTTTTTGGCCATATTGAGTTGTGCCCTCAAGAGGATTACTGTATTGATGTTTAAACACTGAACTGGTTACCCAAAGAAGTTGTGCACTCTCCATCTTTGGAGATATGCAAGATTCAACTGGACATAGCTCTGAGCAACCTGCTCTGGCTGACTCTTCTTCATTTGAGAGGTGGAGCTGGACTAAGTGATCTCCAGAGGAGCCTTCCAGCCTCTCTAAGAGCCATCTCATACTCAGCCATGGCCTTCCCTAAAGACCTCACTGGGACATCTCCCCATTGATTCTCCTGGGCTTTAGCTCAAGGGCCAGTGAAGAGTTCCTGATATGCTTCTTATTTATTTATTTTTCAAACTAACAATTGTCTAACACATGCACATATTCTCATGATTAACCAGCTAAACAGAGACTACATATTCTCTCCTCAACACTGGAAAGATACTGCTTTCCTGGTTGCATTTTATTTCTTGATGAGTTTTAGACATGCTCAACTGATACGTAAAGAGTAAAGTAAAAGCAAAAAGTAAGCCTTCAAATAAAAGTTGTGCATATCAGGGTCAAGACTCCATATTGAGCATACTAGTTCAATATAACCTGGAAAAAAAAAATTAGATAAGCTGATAAAGTCAGAAGGGCAAGCAATATTTAATGAAAATGATAATTTTATAAAAGACACTAGAGATTTGATAGCAGTATATATTACTGAATTCTGCCTGAGATTGTCTCTATAAAAGAGAAAAGCAACACCTCTTTCTCACAGTGATGCACAGAAATGTATTAAAAAGCTTTTTGCATCCAAGCCCAAAAGAGTTCTCACGCAGATCCAAATACAGCAGCCAAGTTTCCCATGTGAAACTGCCACGGGTAGCCAAACAGCCAAATTCCTTTCCTTTTCGCCAAGTCAGAAACCATCTTGAGAACATCTGCCTATTTCTATGCTTTCTGAATATTTAAATTTAATAGTTACTGGAGTGAAGAAGACTCCTACTAATGCTGCATTGGCACTAGACCAAATCTGCAATGTCAAGTTAGCTTATGTATCAGCAGTTTCAAAACAAAATCCTGAAGGTAAGCACAATAATGATTTGTGAAAATTAGAACTTTTAGTGTTCCATATTTTTCTTCTTTTCCTTGTGGTTCATGACATAGCAAAAAAAATTCCACCTGTTAAAAGGGAGTAGGTAGATTAACAGGTGTGTATTACCAGTGAAAACAAACAAACAAAAATACATTTTTAACTATGGTGATATAACTCTGCTTAGTTCAGGGTAGAGTAAGCATTTTATCTAAAATCTTTGGAGGATTTAACCTTAAACACACAAAAGACAGACCAGAATGTGCCCCTATATTTTAATGAACTTAAGTTTAAAGGGGACATTTTTAAGTTCAGAATATGTAATAAAGCATTCAACACACTCCAAACAAGCTACAGTATTTTGCTTAGTTAGATTTTATATAAAGTATAGCTCAGCACATCCAAGCTGCCTTTCAGAAAAGAATTACTATATTAGAAACTATATTTGCAGTTTTTGCTATCAGATTCAGTGGTGTTTGTGATCACTTTAGCAAAAGGTTTTTTATTCTCCTTTTTTTCCTCTTTCGGTCATCTGGACTATTACTGTACACAGTGCATGACAACACTAAGAGTTCTCTTCATAAACAATGACAGAGTATTACAGAAATTTTAAAATCTCAAAATTAAAAATTAACAAAACACACTTAAATAAACTATAATCATTGTTCTAAAAGTCTTCCTGATCTAATCAAAATTAAGCTTCCCATCTTATAAAAAAATCTATTCTCCATGTATTTTGATTTTATTTACTTTGTTTATTCACTTGTTCAATACTTTTACTTCTGCCCAAAGACTCTGCAAACTGTATTTATGCAGCTGAAATTCAATGGACTTTACAACAAAGAAATTGTAGAGCTGAGCAGGAACAATACTAGGTCCTATGAAACTAAGATCAGCCCCAGATAGAAACTCATATACACATCAGCTTTCCCGTATAAAACCTTATTTTTATGTATTTTTTTTTCAGTTCATCAGTATCTAGTACCTCTGTTGATGCAGGACCAAGAACAATTCAATATACTCTGCTGTTGTTCCACCTTTGTAAGAACTGTGTTGATCTCAGAACAGATGAGCAATGAATTAGATTATGCAGCTTTTTAACTGCCTATGTAGTCAAAATCAAGTTGTTATCAAATTATCCCAAAGTATTTCTTTCTGAAAAAATCTTAATAGCATGAATATAAAAAGTCCATTTTCCTATTTTATCATTTATAAATATTAATCAACAAAAAAAAGGCTGTTTAGCATAAGCATCTAGGGCATGACAACTTTAGATACGTATTTAGTAAACATTACGTTTCATTATTTATTGTTCTGTTCTCCCAAAATGCATTGTAACGTTCTTCAAAAACTAATTTAAATAAAAAAGAAAACCTCTTAAAAGCATTCTTCATTACAGAGATTGCAGTATGTGTTTCTAAATGAAACAGAACAGTATTTTATTAAAATAGAACTGAATATTTCCATAACTAAGTTACTTTTAGTCATAATATGGCCTTAAAGGATTGCCAGAAGTATTGTACATAATCATAAAATGTTAGTCTTTCTTTGGATTAGCAAGAAAAGCCTGAGTGACAGCCACAATAATATAGCATTACAGACATTGAAGCATTCATATGTTTCATCTTCTTGGAAAAGTAAGACTGACCCACCAGTATTTTTTTTTTTTTTTTTTCTATTTTAAGCTGATTAAGACTTTCGTACCTGGAATACTCAATTATTTCCCAGTTTATGCAATAACAGAAGGACAGCTCATTAGTTAAAAAACCTTCTGATTTAAAGGAGAAAAAGAAAGAGAAGTCAATAAGGAAGATTATTATCCTTCTGAACACCTGTAAAAGTACAAATGGGTTACACTTCAGCAGTCATTCACATAAGGTACTTTTGCACATAAACCCCTTTCACACAATGCCTAATTGTTTTACAGTCTTGAAAGCATTACGGGCAATACACTTAGCAGGAAAACACTGTTTTCTAATTGTGTGAGTAACAAGTCAGAGGAGGAGGAGGAAGAGATGGGCACAAGTGCTTGCCATTAAGTGATACATGAACCTTCTCTGCTGTACTCCAGAATATCTTACCACAAGTAAACACCAAGTAAGAAATGACAGGTGCAGTCAGCTCAGTGATGTTCACATGTTTGAAAAGTAGAATGCATTTGTGTTTCTGCACAAACATTAATAACTCCATGCTAAAATATGTCTTTGACAAGAACAAAGTCTGTGCTGAATAAAGAAGCTAACTCGTACTTCTCTTCAGTGTCAAGAACATCCCTTTACCAAGAGAGATGACTTCTACTTTCTTGGAAGTGGATTCATTAATCTTGCACAACTATCATCAGACTTGATTATTAAAAGCTATTTTGCATGATTTTCAGACAAGAAGGATTGGTAAGCAGGTAGGAATTTACTGTTCTCTCCTTTGAGCTGATTGATATGACTGTTCTGTGCCAGGAACTGAGTGTGCATTATCCCAAATATTTTTAACAGAAAATATGTGCAAGGAATACTGGAAGTTTCGGCAGTACAATAGACTATTTGACTTGCATATTTTGATTCTCTTTTTAAAAAAATCAGTTGATTCAATTCCACTTAAATCAAGTCCGCACAGATTACACATTAATTTTTCCCACTGCTCATCTTTTTAAAATCAAATATCTATAGTTAGTGCATCTCAGTCGTATGTCCTGATAAGACATACAAATTCTTGAGAGAGGGCAATAAAGGTTAACTATATAACCTCTTTTTCTGATACCTGTAAGAGCAGCCAATAATTTATTCTCCATATTCATCTTGATCATGAGTTCCACAGAGCTATAAATTCAATTTTACAAGTAGCGTCATCTTAAGTACAAGATATTACGTTTATTGCTTATTCTTTAATTTTCTTTGGAATGAAAACTTAAATTTTTCATGTTAGTATCACACTGGAGAGCCTAATCATAAAAGCCAAGAGATTTTTTTTATTCCAAATTTCTATTTTCAGTCATAATTTTCTTCCAAATCGCTCTCTGCACAATATCTCCTGGAGTCTCAAAGGCAAGAGAAGCAGCATAAGAGCAGGAATGATAAAAACATACTAACCTAGTGAGGATGTTAAATGAACAGTTACTGCCAATTAGCATCTTCCAGGAATAAGCAATATCTTTGGGAACTGATATAAAAGGTATGGTATACAAATCAAGACAAGTGCAAGACAAAACTGTGGGAGAAAACAAATAATTTCTCCTTTAAGTTTAGAACTTATTCATTGGAATCTAAGGACAGAAAAGACACAGATATGAAAACAGCACTGCAAGTTATAATATTATATGAATGCAAGCAACAACAACAATAACTTTCGGTAATATCAGACAAGTATGAAAGACAGATGAGGTAACACACGTAAGACATCATCTGCACACACAACTTTGGCTTTAATCAAGAAAAACGAAGCTAGATCATAACGGATACTGTCAGAGTCCAATGCTCACTGACCAGATTTTTTTAGATATTCCACACATGGAGGGTGTAATGTCTCCTATTAAAGCTCTGCTCTCCTGAGCATTCTTGAAGCCGCACAGACAAATGTGGCGTTTTCTAATCTGCACAGATACAAGAAGCTCTTCAGAATTATTGCAAGCCCTTAGTACACCCAAACATATGCAACCAAGACATGCAAAAAAGCAAGTGTGAAGAATTCAGTGCTGAAACTAATTGGTTTAGAATTAGGATGGCCTGACAAATTTGATTTGTGAGTTTATTTTCAGAAGGCACTGAAGTGAGTTAGCATGCAGAGAATTATGACAATCCTATCTGTCTGAAGCTGCATTTAAAGCCAGCTGCATGGTATCAGTTTTTAATCTCCATATAGCAGGAATACTATTTCCAAACACGTACAGTTGTTGAAAGAGTAGCTCACTACTTGTGTGACAGAAACTAAATAAAAGAAAGTTTCATCAATAACTAGCTTTCAGAACCAACTACTTAACTGTTTATTATATTTGCTCTTTAAATGAAGATAAATGTGTATAAATTCTTTTCAGTATTTTTTTAGGGAATGTACAGTGATTTTGTTATCATAATCTTAATAAAGAATATTCTTTAAGATATTTATCATTTATCTAATCCAGAAGAGTTTACCAATTTAATATTTTTGTCAATTATTTCTCTCATCACATCTTAGGCCTGTTGAAAACCAGACTGTAGAAAATGCAAGTATTATAAGCCTAGTAAGCGAATGTCTGAACATGTAAGCAGAAATACCACAGAGGACTCACAAACAACAGTGAAACATGAAATGAATCAAGAATTTTAAATATAGTGAAAAGAAGAGAGAACTCATGATTGGAGAAAAGCAATACAGGGGACCCTGTATCACCAGACCATCAGAGCATTCAAAATTCAATCACAAAACAAATCCAGAATGTTGAATTCAGTGAAAAAGAAGATACAAAGATTACTGCAAATTAATGAGAAGATAGGAAAATGGCAATGAAGAAACTACCACCACCTCCAATGCACTGTCAGGGATCCTAGTGAACCACGAGGCTCTTCCACCTCTCACCCCCTTCCAGCAATTTGACCGCACGTGCTCAAGGTGAGCCTTGCAGGGATGAGACTGATGTCTGAGGAGCTGGGAGAAGCCTTGCTGGTGGCCCCACCTCTACTTGGGAGCTGCAGGACAGCTCAGGTGCTCATTCTTTGTTGCTGCCCAAGCTATGGTGCTGGTAAGCCCTTACTGGGCCATACATGTTGCTGACCCAGATGCTCATGCATTGAGGGCCTCTTGGCTTGACTAAGCTTATATTCACAGTGTTTTGTCAAAACACTGTAAATTAATAATTATCTCAGAATTTAAGGCAGACATGATACCTGATGCATCTCTATCACAGAGCCTCAAGGACACGATAAGTGTAACATGTCAAGTGCCTCCTCTCTTATAACCCAAAAAAAGTGGAAAGAACCCATAAGGCACTTAGAAGAAAAACAAAAACCAAACAACAAACAAAAACACACGCACACAAAAACCCCACAAATATTGCAGTGACACTCTACTGCTGCACAGAATAAAAAGGGGTTATTTTTCCAGTGGAGGTTTGCTTCCATAGTTTTTGGAAGGGTCAAGAAAGCGCCCATTGGGATCCAGAATGCACAGCTGCAGAACTCTCCATGTTTAGACTGAGAGCAAGATAAGGGCCAAAAAAGCCCCAGATTCTGTCATAGCCAGAAGAGATTCTTTAGTTGCTATAATCCTTTAGCATATTTTTTCTACATATAAAAAATACTATCCTTTATGATTCTCTTTTATGCAATGTGTATAAAACTGTTGTCTACAGGAAGCTGCAGTTTGCTTTTTGGGTACCCCAACCACGAATCACTGAATCATTTTTTTCACCTACATTAAAGCACACACATAGCTCGAGAACTTGAACTTTTTGGTCACACTTCATTTGGAAAACACTCTTTTGGTGACATCTACAACTTCTGTCCTTGTTGCTTTCTTCTATATAAACGTAGCAAGAAGGCTAGCACATTATAAACTGAAGGAGTATGTGGTCAGGAACCGGACCTCCGTATTTTGGTGGCAATAAGCTGTGGTATCTCGTGGCAGCATCCTTAGATACCTAATGCAATATTTGCTTACAGGGCATCTTTTAGACAACAGGTGAATAGAGATGCAGCAGCATGCGGCCAAGATGAGAGGTACTAGCAAGGCTATTTCTGGCAGCTTAAGAGGAATCCTGCAAGGACAAGAGGAAACAGATGGCCAGTGAAGCTTGCAATAAGCACCAGTAATGGAAGAGAATCTGACAGCTAAGTGGAAAAATGTGGCTGCATATCACTTTAAGACAGGCAGAATTTTGTCCAGTTTAGGAGTATATGATGGAGACAGAAAGAAATAAAGCGTCATAATTATACTTTCTATTTAAATTTCTTGAGATATGTATGACATGTAAATGTTGCTTTAATTTTTGTAAAAATTGTTCCCTTTTCTTTAACATTCCCCAGTAAAGTACAGTTCCCAAATGACTATCAAACTGTTCCTATTCCATGACATGAATAATAAAACTAATTTATGAATATACATTTGCTGCATTTTATCATGTCAAACTTAGCTATGTGTATTATGAAATAAAAATGGCTCCAGGGAAACTCAGGTTTTTTTTAAAAAAAAAGATACCTTGCTTCTTTCAGATAACCTACAGCATATGCAATTACCCAGCAACTCACTAAGGAGAAAAAACAAACAGAAAAAGGTTAAATCTTGATTCTATTTCTAGACTGCATTCCTAAAAAATTATTTTGATATATCAAACTTTATTTTGTCTCTTTCCATGGTTGTTGCCTAATTGTGTTAGTAGGACTTGCAACTAAGCTGTAAATAATTACAAAACACAAGCAATGCAAATATCCCTTAGAGAGACTTCCTGTTTTATAAATTAAACTAATGTGTTATACATACATTAAGGAGTCTCACTCCTCAGACACTGTCAGCTTTAATTGTTTACGTAGGGTTTTAGTAACACTTTGAAGTTAGAGAGCAACTCTTTGATCTTCAAAAGCTTAAATGGGAGATTCAAGTGTATATACTCAAACCCACAGGTAATCTGAATTAAGGAAGGTCTGATCCACGTTTCAAGTGAATAATTTTAAGATGACACTGGCTAATAGATTAGTCTCGAAATATGTCATTTCGAAAGAGAAATAAAACCAAAAAACTATATATCCTAGAAAATATTTTTGTAACATTCTGATACAGAGACCGCTTTCTGCAATATACTGGACAACCCAAAGAGAAGCATTATCATTTCTTATTGAAGCCTATAGATACTAAAAATTATTAAACTATTCACAGGGTGGAAAAACTAATTTTGCCTTTGTTCAAAGAATTATACTCACAGATTAAAACAACAAAGACAAACCAACCCCTCCTCACCCAAAACAAACAAACAAACAAACAAAAAAAACAGTATTTCAAAGTTACACCAGCACATTTCATATAAATTTAGAAAATTCCATTGTGACATAGGAAATTACCATATGAGTTTTTGTGATTTCTCTTTTTCTGTAAATAATGGCAGTTTCATTATCTCCACATTTGGTTCCAAAAGGAATGGATTTCTAGCCCTTCTTTCCTCTTTCACAGCTATAATTATGCTCCCTCCTCTCACTTTTTTAGTGATTATGCCAGCTACATCCGGGTTTGAAAACAAAGATGAAAGGATGGTTCATGTATTTCAGTAATATCACTTGATACTCTTGCTTCAAAATGATAACATACGAATACAGATGGGCCAGTCTTTTTAAACTCTTGCTTTGTAAGCTCAAGGAAGCACATACAAACAGCTGGATTTGTACAGACAGACCATGGGTTAAGTCTGCAAACAACACAGGAAACCTGAGCCTAACAGAGTGTCCTCTCATCAGTCAGTTCTTAAATTCTGGGGAGCCCAAGGTCTCTCTTTAGAAAAAAAAAAAAAAAAAAAAGGGACAAATGAGTTGGTTTGCCAGACATTCATAAGATGAGCACAGGATATGCCTAAAAGTAATAAAAGAAATACTGAAGAACAAAGGATAGATAATAGACAGATACACACACACAGACCAAGCTGAGGATACAAAGCTGCTGAAGCTCCCCCAGAGGGAATCGAGCAGCGCCACTTTCTTCAGTCAAAAGATGAGATCAAGTCTGCTGCCTTACACCGAACAACAGGAAAACAATAAGAGCAGCCATCCGATTTAAACCTTGTTAGAGGTGGCAAGATCCCACAATGCTACAAAAAAAGTTAACAGTTTGGAAGAAAGGAGGGTAGGACCTATATAAACACCCAGCTCAGGCTGTATTCTCACTAAAAGTCTTTACTGGATAAACACCAGTGGGTAGTTTTTCAGGTGCATTTAGTATTCCTTTGCCTACTTTACCATATTCCTTGCTGTGTAATCTCTTTTATGTGAAACATGTGAGACAGAAATCCTGAAGTCCTCAGTATAGTGTCATCACACAGCCACCAGCTGACAGTCATTTGTGCTACAGCTGCCTTACATGTTCAACACAGGCTGTGCTACACAGCTTTTAATGATCCCATGGCTACAGAGTCAGGCTAACATAGAAGCTACCCCACAACAATTATAAATAATCCCTTTCCTATCTATCACTTTATTCTGAGTTTTGGTCACACTGCCTACAGAATACAGGAGACATGCAGGGGAAGCATTCCTTATTTAATTCCTTATGTCCAACCACCGTCCTTACGTTCTCAGACCTTCACACAAACTGCACAACTATATCAGAAAGAAACCTCCGATGGCAGTGTTGACAGCTGTTTTATAATGTTCTGTTGCATACTTGAAAGACAATCACAATCAATTAATTTCATTAGTTCTTACTGACAGAACAAGGAGCAACATTTCAAGCTGCAGTAATGTAACACTAGCATCCATCCTTACCAGAGGAAAAAATTACTCACCAGATCATTAAGCAAACTGCCAAGGGAAGTTACAGACTTGTTATCACTTGAAACATGACACCTATCCGAGAAGCCAGAAGTAATAAATCCTTCTTGCCAAAACGGTAATGGGTTGTCCATAGAGTTCAGGAGAGAGACATTCCAAAAATGAAGTGGTTTGATTAGATTACAAAAATTACTTGTTATTACAATCTGCATTTTCCTGTGTAGTCAATAATAATGAACAGGCAAAGTGCTGTGTAAACAGCCTCCTCAAAGATTATTAGACCGGCAGAAGATTTGTTAAGGGTTTTTTTTGTAAACCTTTTCTTTCCTTATTATTTTGAAAATCCTCGCTTCAGAGAATAGCTATTGTATGGTTTGGGGCAGAAAGTAGCTTTTTTTTTTTTTTTTTGGCATATCTTTGCTATTGAGGTAAACAGATCAATCCTGTTTGTGAGCCATTTACCCCACTCTGCACCTTATCTGAGGAAAAACACCAGCTGGTTCAGGATTAAACACAGCCTCAGGCTGCAGTATCAGCCAGGGAAGAGAGCCAGGTGCCACTGCACAGCAAAAACTCTGCAGGAAAACTCCTGCAGCAGCAGCAGTGGGGCAGCTCCCAAAGGGAAGGACTCTTAATTCCTGCCACCAAAATGTCTCTATTTTAAAAGAAATAAGCCCTGTCCAAAGCGTTACACTGGAGTATTGGAGATTTTATATTTTGTTTTTTTTCTGAACTTTAAAATAAGTTTTACTCACAACAACCTTCTGGCATGTTAAAATCAAGCCATTTCACTAGAAGGAGGAGAACCTCCTTCACATGAGTCTGAATGCTGCTGTACGGAGCCAGACTCCACTTAAACAAGGTCCTAAGCAGAGCTCTGCCATGCGGGGAAGATGTTTCCTGGATGCCTCAGTAACTTAGGTAAACAATATAAAATTCTAGTAAAATCAATAAAAGTACTGCAGAAAAAAACACTAAGTTTAGTGACGTTCATAAACAGAGGGAAAAAAAACTAGGTAGGAGCGTAATCAGGAAAGAAGTGACTGTGGCAATGGCGATCATGCACTGCCTACCTCACAAGCACAGCCTAAGCCAGGCTTACAGGAGGCAACACTAGGACTGATAAATAACCCTAAGGACTGATAAAAAAACCTAAAACTCTTGACTTTTATTACGGAGACCTCAGGTCACACATTCCAATGCTTTCCCAGACTAAACCCAGAAATACCTGCATCAAAGTTTGCATAAGGTTTGTTCTCACAAAAAAGAAGTGCCTGACAGCTCAGCAAAGAATCAGCCTTGGAGGAGCATCAAACCTGGTGCAATAGATCTCCTTTTCCAGTTTCAAGGACAGTTCAGTATATTAGAGAAGCATTTTGAAAAGGCCATGAAAAGGAAATAACTCAAAAAAATTAAAAGATAATATCTTTTCATAGGAAACTGCTAACTTTTAAAATAACAACCAAAGTTATAAAGACTGACAATTTAGCAGGGTTCTTTTTTCTTCTCAGATATTAAAGTTAATTAAAATTGGTGAAGTCACACAGTCATTTGTGACCTAGCCTAAATATAATATAATCTCATCTGAAAAGCATGAAATTACTCTGCCTATATGTATTACTTTACTTCTTGATATCTATTATATCCATTCAATAATCCAATGACTATAAATTATATTGAAGAAGGTCCACGCAATAGCCAAAATATAAAAGATTTGTGACATTGTCTGCATTGTATTAATGAAACTGAAGTAACTTATTAGGTAAAATAAACTGTGAAGAAAATACTTGTTTTGACTTCACTTAATGCAATATTTGAAAGTATTTGATTTGCTGCAGAATAAAATAAAATCTATGAATATATATCCAACTGCCATTTTCAAATCTTAGAATCAAAACATATATTGAATCTAAGCTAAAATCTGCTCTTAGCAGCGACTGGAAGGTGTTTATTTTGAAATCAGAAAATAGGCTTCCAGCACTCTTAGATGTTGGCTGAAGAAATTTCTGTGATTCCAGTTGCTAAATGTCCACTCATTTAAAGCTCCATTTTCTGATGCCCGACATAGAAGGACTTCATCTAATACTCAGGCATATAGAGGCAGCGTCAAGCTTCTCATGCAGCATTAAAAATGCACGTGCTGTGGGAGAACAAGCAACCTAATTTTGCAAGTTCCTCAGTGCAAAAAGTTTGACTTCAAGTATGGCCAAAGCAGGAATAGTATGGGAAGAACTGTTTCATTTCCCAAGCCATTTCAATCAAATAATGCAAACAAAAATTGAAAAAAAAAAAAAAAAAA
>VZSV01000126.1:345101-356499 GCA_013398735.1 Nothocercus julius | reverse complement strand
AAAAAAAAGTTATCTTTCCGATTCATTTTCAGCTAGTTCATGATTTGAGTACTTTTATGATGATGTAAATCTTGGACAGCACTGCACACTTAACCACTAATTTAAAAGATCTGATATTAAGTTGTTAAAAACAGTAATAGTAAAGCTGGGTTTGAATTTGAATGCAGTTCCCTCTGCATTCCATTCATCTGCATACTCCATTTGCAGAAATAGTTCTTTAATAACTTTTTTTTTTATTATTTTTTTTTTACTGCAAGTTGTGATAAATTCAGTATGGAATGCTGGCATTTTCAAGGTTTATTAAATGAACAGCAAAGAGCATCATACATTGCATGTTATAGAAAATAAAGAAAAACTGTAAAAGCATAACATCAGCTCTCCAAAGTCTGCTAAAAATTAGTTTCTTTCATTCCATTGATATGTACTAGATAAAGTTATATCTTTGTATTGGGGAGATAAAATAGTCTTCACATTCTCAGCAAGTCAGGATCAGTGTTTTGATGGCTCAAATCTAGAATTAGAATCTCTAAAGCCTAGTTGTTCTCCCTCTCACCCCTCCCCCTGCCAAAAATCTAATAACACATATCTAATGTGGTGTTTCTGGACTAACTGCCATCTATACCATTTTGTTGTACGACTTTCCAACATTTTAATTCATTCTGTCTCAGATAATTTTGTTTTCAGCAACCTTGAAGCAGAAAGGGCCTTAATGTGACTTGACTTCCCCCCACACACACACACATTCACACTGGCCACATAAAACATTACATAGATATAGAACCTAATCAGAACCATTTAGGGAAGGGAGGAACCTCTGGAAGTCTCTGATCCAGCCTGCTGCCCAACCCATGGTCAGCTATGGGATCACACTAGATTATGCAATCACATTTTGAAAATCTCCAAGGAGGGAGAAAAAAACGTCTCTGTGCTTGAGCAGCCAACTAGAACCACCCATACAGGGTATGGGACTGCAACAAAATAATTCAAGAAATTCAGCAAGGACAAATGCCAACCCATTGCCCAGGAAGGAAGGGTCCCGGGCAACAATACAGACTGGGGCCTGAGTACCCAGTGGGGCAGCACTGCCCAACAGTACCTGGGGCTCCTGCAAGAGAACAAATCCTCATGGCAAAAAATATATCCTCAAGAGTCAAGTCAATAGGTCCAACTAGTTTGGCGTCATCTGCAAACTTGATTACTGTCATCTGATCCAGGTTTTCGAGGATGTAAAACAGGACAATCCTCAGGATAGGCCCCCGTGGACTCCACCTGCCGCAGGCATCCAAGTAAAGTTTGACCCATAACCAAAACCATCAAGCCTAGACATCCAGAACACTCTGGATTTGCAACCATCTGGTTGTCCTCCCAGTGTACCCATGACCTTGGGCACAAGCATATTGTGGAAGACAATTTAAAAACATTGCTCAAGTTGAAGTAAATTACATCCACTGCTCTCCCCATATCCACAAGCTCTTACGCAGCCAATTGTCTGTTGCATTAGAGAGGGACTTGCATCTAAGCTGCTCTTTCATGCAGAAGGTGATTCTCCCTCTCTCATCTTCCTGTCCTATCCCTCCTGAAGGGCCTGCATGTACCCACTCCAGCACACAAGCCACCCCACCTTGTGCCTGTTATTCCAGCAATGTTCTAGTTTTGTGACCATGCACAGAGCATTTGCTCCTCCTGCTTGTGCCAGGGCCTTTTCTGCAATGGTGCTATGAGTTTTAATAACCAAGTTGGGACATGCCATATGGTGGCACTACTGTAATATTTCCCATTGGAGAGAATTTCCTCTAGCAGTTTAGGATGTGACAGTTCTTATAGTGGCACAGGAATATGCAGGGATTTTTTTGAATTGCTTCCAAAAAATGAATTGCAAATACAGTACAGAAGTTACTTGTTTTCTGGTTCCTGTACTATGCTGGAAAAATAAAATACATTATTCTATTCTATTTTATTTTAAATTAAAATTATATTAAAATTCTGCAGATTTGCCTAAACAAGTTTCACAATTATCACTAAATGAATCTTCTGTTTTCATTTTGCCTCCTGAGGCAACAAAACTGTCACTGGAGCTTATGAGAACAGGTGTATTTTCCACTTTTAATCTGGAAAAATAAAATTAATAGTGGTTTTGAAAATGGGTGAACTGTATTAGAAACAAATTTTGTAAGAAGTACATGCTTTTAATATTTGAGCAAAGACTTTGGAGTCTCATTTCTAACTTAAAAAGCTTAATATTACCACCTTCAATAAGAATTATGGTGCAATTTCTGATCTGAGAACAGACTACAATTCACTTAGCAAGACAGAGGTTTATTATAACAAAACATATGTGAGATCTGGGCACAAACATCACTGCCCTAACACTGTATGAATAACCTGTTCCTTCGGTTAGATAGCTTCTTCACACTCGGATGAATAGAGATAATAATAATCCTTTCTTGCAGACTTCTGTAGTTCAGACAAATTTAAAGATTGAAGTTTATGTTTAAACATAAACACTATCAAAAACTAGCCATGAAACTCAACAGAAATGAGAAAAGCTCATATTTTCATTCCCTCTTACATACTAATACGTAAACACACACACACGTACTTTCTGCAGCTTTTTTTTTTTTTTTTTTTTTTTTCAAATCAGACTTTCAGGGGCTAAATCCCCTAGGCAATTTATGCCACTAAAATACTTTCAAAAGTCCAAGACCTTTTCAAACTCTCCCTCCATTCTGGTTGGAGAAATGGGAAGATCTGACAGGATTCACCATTATAAAAGCAACTACTTATTAAGCAAAATAAGTCACAGCAAGGTATAGTATATTTGTGTTTGTTTATACTTGAGAAGATACATTAAGATCAATACCATATGTGACTGAGAACGAAAAGTTTCCTTAATCAAGAATATCAATGTCATGACCATAACTTTCTTTAACTTATATTTAAAATATCTCTGTATGAGGCTTCCTTTATTCACCTTCATAAAGTATTTTTAGCAGTGAAAAGTCTCTCAGCAAGAACACTGCCCCAGCTACAACTGAAATTTAGCTACAATCATGCTGGTGGCACACTCATAGTCAAGTTAGCAGCAGGGACACCTAGAACACATGGCACTGGGGGGCATCCAGGCGGGTTTGGAAGATCTCCAGAGAAGGAGACTCCACAGCCTCTCTGGGCAGCCTGTTCCAGTGCTCAGATAGCCTGCTGCATGTCCCTGCGGACCAGTGATGCACTACAAGACACATACCTCTGCAGTGCAAAACTGTTTTAGTTAAGGACCCAACATTTGTCCTGTGAGCATTTTGAGGAGGTTTTATTTTAGAGTTGCTATAGTTTGATCTCAAGGACTGAACCCTCATTGGCAGCAGCAAATAAGTCGGTGCATTCCTGCAACACCTTTCAGTTTAGTTCTACCTGAAAGAAATTAATCCTGGATGTTTCTGCATTAGCACATTTGTTGGGGCCAGAACTTCACTCCTTGAAGAAAATGTCTGCCCTTCTCCCTCCTGCTACTCACACAGTGGTTTGCATTGTCGCATGGTCTCAAAGCAAACTGCATTATTCTTAGATGAATCAACCTGAGCTGGAAATAAGCTATAGACATGCACCCAAAAAGTCCCAGTCGCTAAAGGGCATTCAGTCCACAAGACTAGATGAGAGCTAATGTGACTCTCCAGAGATTTTCATAGGGCGAAGGCTGAGACTCATCTTACTACACTGACTTACTTGTATCCAAGGGAACTACTTCCCAATGCAGAAACACCTTGGAGCATTCCAATACAAACTGAAAGGCAGTAAGTAAGGATGATAATGAGATTCACTTCAAAATCATGCTCCCAATTCAAACTGGAGAATAGCTAACACTGCACAGCTCATATCAGTGTACCTAAACCCTCTTGTTCTACTTCAACGACATGGATGAGAAAAGCATAGGGCCCATGGGAATGGTCCTCAGTTTATACAAACTCCCAAGGCACGGTCTGGACCTTATCTGAGAAACTAATTAGCCCAGGGCAGTACTAGCAAAATGCTAGCACTTTAACAGTATGGTCATTTGAGACTACCATGAGACTCCACCTCAATGCCTAGAGCCACACTATGGCCCCGTTAATGCAATAGGTAGCCAAAAACTCCTACTTACAGGAAGTGAAGATGCCAAAGCTTATTTTTAAAAGGATACCATCTGCATGGAATATTATGCTGCTTTTAGAGCATTAATTGATCATATACAGCAAAACTCGCCACACCTCTACCTACATCTCTGAATCATAGGTTATTCTGAAACACTGGTGCATAGATGAGAAAATTGTTAAGTCCTAGAAAAGTAAGTCAAAGTGTTTAATTCCAGTTCACTGAAACACTGCCATGTTAAAAGTATCTGAAGAGCTCATTAGTGCAAGTATCTTAATTTCATGTAGAATATGAAATTAGTTCCACAAGACATTTGGTCTGTAAATATCAAGCTGGCTGATGAGTGACTTTTTAGATGGCAACTTAAAATTTGCATATTTAAATTTGCATTCTTTGTGATAATGTTTAAGACAACAATTTTCCATGATATTTAAGAATGCTTTTTAATATTTCTTGCAGATTACCCATAAAGAACATAGACTACTGCTTGGATTGTTCTTTTGACACACATCCAATTAAAAATAAAATAGAGAATTAGCTCTCAATGAGCAGAAGCCTTCCTAAGGAAACATCAACAGTATGAGCAAAACCAGAGTTTATAGTCAGACAAATCAGATAAGAGAAACACTGTCATTTCCTTAAATAATATTTTCTCCTCTTTGATTACAGGGAATGTTTTGATTACATGATTTAAATGGAATCATTCCCTTCTCCCTAGGACAAGGGTTTTTCGATTTACTTTGATAATACTCACTTGACTGAAATAGAGACTATTTGCCAAGATATTACAGAAATAATTGGAAAATAATGATGTACTGCAAAAGAGTCCACTTCTTACCACTTAGAAGTTTCTACCAAAAGGAATTTATACAATTATACTATGTTCGTATCGCATCATAAGAAGAGATTAGTGAGTTTACTTTATTTAATTCTGCTAGATATGCTTGGCTAAGTCATAACTTATGTAGAGCTGCATGATCTGCAGTTGATTCGCAAAATCTAAAAATATTTTATAGTTCTGCCAGAGCAGACATCACTAATTGCTCAAAAATTATCCATGAAGTACTCTTTGCACTTTTTTTTTTTTCCTGGCACTTGGCAGTGAACTATACATTGGACCAACAGAAAGGAAATTTTATAAATTTTGAAAGATCGAGTCTTCATTTTACGCCCTAAATTGATGAAGCAAGATGGTTTTGTGGAACAGAATTAGATTGACCCTGGTCAGATTAAAATGACACTAGAATTATGAGAATTATAAAGTCAACTCAAGCAGGTTTACTACATGTAATTATATTTAGATATGAAACCTACAGCCAATAGACATGAAGTTAACCTTACTGACATGTACGGGAGTCTGTCAAACTGATGGAAGTTCAAGAGAGGAGACAGAGCCATAGGGGCTAAAATATGGATTCCCATCCTTTCTGTCATCTCTACTCCTTTTAATAACTAGCCCAAAAATCTTTTCTTCGGTTTCTCTTCCGTTCATTTTGAACAGCTTAACAACATCAGTGTTCAATTAATGAGAAACCCTGACATTTTTTGAGGAGGTGAGAGACTCCAGACAGTCCTCTGTAGATGGTTGTCAGTGCTTTATCTATTCAGTCTTCAGACTCACTTCCTGAAGCATCTCCTATTTTAAGCCACTGAACACCTTATTTTTTCAAAGCTAAAACTTCCTTCTTATTGGAATCTATGTTGTTTATGAAATGATTATCTTGCTTTTAAAGTTTTCAGAGTCCAGTTCATCCCATCTACATCATCTCCAGTCTTGACTACTTCAACTAAGTTGTGATGGTGCTATATTTTTATTAATGTCCCATTTAATAGAGAAAAAATAAGAACAGCTATTAAACTTCTGGAAGTCCAACTTTTCCTAAAGAAATGAATAATTGGAAATGGAAAGTATCTGAAAAAATAAAAGCATGATGGGTATCTGATTTCACTTCATTGGAAACAAAGATGTATAACTCTAAAGAGTGAATAAATTGTTCCATATTAAATTTCTGTCATCTTTCCCTCAAAAAGGACACTATATGATAAATAAGGAATTCAGCCATAAATTGGTGTCAGTGGATAATTTTGGCTGTGGTAGATCTCAGTAATTTTCTAAGGTAAAATGAGAATGGAGTTTATTTAGGTATATCAAGGAAATTACAGGTTTATGTAGTTAGATACAGTGGGTCCAATAATATCTATTACCTACAAGGTAGTAGATGATATAAGATATCTGAAATCTGAGGTAGTGTGCATTTAAAGCACCCTTGAAGAACAAAATTTCTATATGCATAAGATTAAAAATTTCTTCTCTCACAAACTGTAAATGGAAACACTCAAAGTAACTCTGTGATAAGCATCTGGCATAGGTGTTATATAATTAGCCCATATACAATAAAGTTCTTGTCAGAAAGCCAGTATATTAAAAATAGGATTTTATTTTTCATTTTTGGCCTATTTAAAGTACAGGTACACACAGGCATGCACATTTGTTCCAGCAGAACCAAAAGTTCCTTTAATGACCATTAAATCCCAAATAACAGATTTGGGGATTTTAGTACTGTAGAGTAGTTCTTCAAAGCACACTAAAAAGTCTAATCACTTTTATGTAATATCATTTTTGTCTTATTACTTAAAACAGACTATTCTGTTTATCACACCTCCGGCATGTGCGCCATATGATGCACCAGATGCTTTAGTAATTAATTCATCTTTTAAATGAAAATTACAATAAATAGTTGAATAAAAGTGTTGATGCAACTGATGAATACACTGACAGTTCTAAACTATAAACAGAATAGATTTTATAAAAAGCAGTAACTACATCACTAAACAAGACTGTCAGACCAAACTGTCAACATATGCTTATTTATGCTTCAAGTGTATTCTAAAAATGAGCACATATGGCTTACTGTACGTCGTTATAATGCTGTTCAGTCATGGCTCATGAAGGGTGGCAGAAGAATATCCAAATGCTACATTTACTGAAAAGCTGCATAAAACAACAGGATATATTGACAAAAATTAGAGGAAAAGACTTACCATATAAAATTAGATTATAATTCCATTTTGAAGAGTGTAGAATATTTTATTAGGACAGAGGAAACTTGCATTTCATTAACACAACCACAGTTATGAGTAATTCTTTAAGCCTTTCAAAAACATCTTAGGAGTGTTAAATGGGATTTGTATGGAAATAAAAGTGCCTATGGATAAGGAAATTTCCTTGATCCACCTTGGCTTTAGCAAAAGCCTGTGAAACAAATGAAAAATATATCTCTTTCCAAGTTTGCTGAACAGTCTTTAGGTATAGGGGAGATGGCAAACATTTCTGCTGTCCAGTTACAAATATGTCTACATGACATCCAACATGAAATCAGTCCTCACATTTTCCTCTAATAAACTTAAGCATCTTACATACATATAAAACAGAAGAAAATGACAGATTCTATAGATGGATCCAAAAATAATATTCATGACCACCTCATGTTATGTAAGTTGTTTTTGAAGGTGCGTCCTCATTCTTATGAATTTTTTTACATAATGGAGAAGCTGTATTGTATGAAGTGTAATATATCTGTATTTTTGATGATTAAGTGAATGAGTATTCCTCAAATAAGTCATTATCTATTACTGAATGGGATGGGATACTGAACAAATTACTCAAGCCTCCAAACATCAGCAAAATCTTTCTGAGATATGGAAAACATTCTCCATGCAATCTTCAGTGAACTTCCATTCCTAGGAGCAATGTTTTTGTTTGCTTTCCTGTATGCACTAAATATAAACAATTAAAAAAAAATCCAAAACTAAAAACAAATAAAAACTTTTATTCAGCGTATTTACTGATAGAGACAATAATGTTCACCCACTTTTCAATGTACTTAGAAATCTGAAAAATCTATAATTTACACAGTTTACAGACAGAGTTAACAACTATTAAAAGTATGATTCAGAATAATAGCTTTATCCACCAGGATGCCTAGTGTATCCAACACACTGTTTTTCCACCGGCTATGTGAAAAATTAGAGAAAAAAAATAGAGAAAAAATAAGTCTATTTGTTCTGTTACCTTTCCAGCAAAAGTGGGCAACCCCCCCCATACACACACACGCAAAGAAGTGCACCCCCCCTCAAAAGGTACAATCACCAGAAATGCATTTTGTGACAAGGAAGAATATCCAAGTGCTGCAGATGGATCACCAAAAGGCTCTGATTCTATCTTGGTTTGGATAAGACTGCTGCTGTGGTCCTGAGTAAGTTAACTAACTTCTCTCTGCTACAGCTCTCCATTAGTAAAATGGGGAAGCCAGTACTACTTCATCAAAGAAATTCTATGAGATCCAGCTGTCCAAACTCTGAGAAGTGTGCACTGCTGATGACAACCGCCTATGAACAAAAGCTGTTCTGAATGTCCTTTATGCTGCAGACAGCATTAAACAGGCTGCATCTGTTCACATGGAAAGTTTCTCCCTAGTTCTTATGCATCTACTGACTTAGAAGTCACATATAAACTGTGTAAAGGCAAAAATCCCCAAACAGGCATATTCAGTAGTGTGGGTTGAGTATGGTAAAGGGGAGCATTATATCACTATTAGTTTTAAGGTGTGAGCAGGTACTATGCCTCTCCACACACAGCTGAGTTTTGGCACTGATTTTTCTGCCCAGAATTTCTCAAAATGCTACAAATGCATTTTGTCCTTATTACAATCTGAACATCACAAGGAGATGATAAATCAAGTAATATTGATTAAACTGTGCTAAAGGGTTCCAGCTTTTCAAGGTTGTATACTTTGGAGAGTTTGTAAATCTCATTACAGAAATCTGCTTGATATACGTAAATAAAGAGTGGCAGAAGTGCTTCAGCATGACAGCTTTCACTGACAAGTCACACTTTTCGACACAGAGAGTTCAGAACAACCGGGTACACAGGAATTCAAAAGAAGAGAGTCAGCTTGCCTTTTCTAAAGAAAATAACCAAAAAAAAAAAAAAGATTAGATCATATCTGGATTCAATGAGTGTGTCCAAAATAAAGCACAGCCTGGGACCTCAGTTATTCTTAATTGTCAGTTTTGTAAGTAATATGATGGATGAGCAGATCTACTAAAACTATTCCAGGTATTTTACTTTAACATGCAGGCAGCTTTTATAGTAAATGAATCTTAACTTCAGATGAAGGTCAACATCAGACTTTCTTTGCTTTTGGCAAGAAAAAAAAAAAAAAAAAATGTAAGTGAAACAGCAAACAAAAAACAAGCCAATACAATAATCTGCTAAATTCCCCTTGAGTCACGCATCCATTCATAACTAATGAGGAAAAAAAAAGAAATTTTCGCTAGCCATCTGCTTTTGAAAACTTACATTGATTAAAATTACTCTTAGAAACATCAGAAAATAAAGTTATAACGCTGGTCCTGGTGGACAGCGGGCCAAACATGAGTCGGCAGTGCACCCTGGCAGCCACCAAAGCTAACAGCATCCTGGGCTGTAGCAACTGAAGCCTAAACCATGTAACAATAATCAGCACTTCCCCTTACTTGTCACCCAAGAGACCATGTTCAGAATATACCATCCAGGTATGGGCCCACCAATGCAACTGGCACTGGCAAACTGGAGTTGGACCAGACGGCCACCAGAAAATTCAGAGGGCTGGAGCAATTGCCCAGTGAGCTGAGGAGCTGGACTTGTTTGACTTGGATAAGAGACAGCTTGGGCAAATACGGGGGGAGACACTGAGAGCAGCAATCCAATTTCATCACAGGGACAGTCAAGCAGTGGAGCAGGTTGTCCCAAAAGGTTTTCAGTTCCCATCCTTGAGGGTTTTCAACACCCAATGGGAAAAGCTCTGGGTGACCCGGGCTGAATTCCACACCACTTTGAGAAGCTCAGACTTCCCAAAGGCTCCTCCGAGCTGAATGATTTGGACTTTTTTACATTGTCCCTGTTATCATGATGCCAGTGGCAAGCAATATTGGGCATCACGTGTTCTTCTTCCTGCAGGGCTCTCCTAACATTTCTGTCCCTGCACTCTGAAATGAAAGTACTTCTATTTATATTCATCACATAAGATCTTTCAAACATTCAAAACAAACAAAAAAGTGCTTATAATAAGAAACACAAATCTGAAGTGTAAAGAGAATACCAACACTGTTCTTTTTCTGACATCAGACATTGTTTTTAGCACAGTAGGTGAGCAAAAGTCTAATTTCCATGGAAATGTTAAACCATAACCTTGAATATAATTTTTAGCATTTTCAATAACTATTTCTGTGGAGATATGGATAGGCCAATGAAGGATTCTAATTTTGTTTTTTTAAAAGAGGGAAACTGAGTGAAGAAATGTGGCTATATTTGAATATTCTGATGAATAGCGAGTGGTGATTGTCTTCAATAGGATCTTGAAACTAGTTGTTTCCCAGAGTTTTTTTTTTTTTTTTTTTTTTTTTTTTTTTTTAAATCTTCCAGACTTAGTGGGAAGTCAGCAAAACTTGCACTAAAGCAACTATTCAGCTTTACACAATAGAATACATGGACACCCTCTCTCTCTATAATAAGGCTGCACCATCTGCTTTCTGTTCACCTCAAGACAAAAATTTTTGAAGCCAGCTTTTGACCACCAAAAAGTTTCAATAGAAAATTAGTATTTGAGAGGAAAAGCAAGTTTACCCTATTTATTTGTGATGCAGTACAGACGTATGTTGGAAAAAATCTCAAAAATCTGTGTTATTTAAACCAATACAGTTGATAGGAGTTTCAGTAAAAAAAAATAAAAAATAAAAAAGAAAGAAAACACACACACACACCACACAACACAGGAAAGCTGAAGGATGCAGTGTGACTTGTAGCATTCAGAGTATGACTGAGTACAGCCTAAGGCTATGAAAGTAGTGGTATGGAATATTAATGGTGGGCATCTAGTTTTTTTTTAAAAAAATGGCAGAAATAAATGTTGATTCTGTAAAGATGGATAGGGGAAAGGCAAGATACTGATGTCTGTGGTAACATGACACCTAGTGTTCACTGTCAGGAAGTTTCTTCATTGCTGGGTGGCCAAATATTGGCAATACAACAATTTCCCAGGCCTTGCTTTAAAACATATATATAAAATATAGTTTATATTCATATACATATCCCCATCCAAGTGTCTAAATTTCAGAGACATGGTGACAAAACAGGAGTAAGGGAACAGAAAAATCTGTATGTGCTACATTTTCTCTTCTAATTTGGAACACAGTTTGGTACTTCTAAAACACAGCACCTTTTTCTTTAAAA
>VZSV01000126.1:305212-341444 GCA_013398735.1 Nothocercus julius | reverse complement strand
GCTCCCCTCCCCTCTGCGTCCCGGCTGTTGCTGCTGCTGCCGCCGCCCGCGCCCCTCCCCAGCCCGCAGTGCATCGGGGTGGTGGTGCTCGGAGGGTCCTATCGACCGCCCGTGTCGCCGCGGCCCACCCCGCCCCGGCGCCCCCAGCAAGGGTCGCTTTGGTGGCTGCCGCCCGGAGAAGCTCGTTGGGGGGCGGGGGCAGCCGGGGGAAAATGGGCACTTGGAGGCTGCACCTGCAAGGGGGACCCCTGCAGGCTTTGCTGCAAGCCCTGGGCATCCTGCAGGGCGTCCCAGGTGAATGTCATGGCATCCAAGTCAGGGGCCGTGGGCCTCCTCCAGAGCAAGGTGCTCTCAAAAGCGTGAGAGAGTTGGCCTGCCACCATGTGATTCTCAGTTTTCACATAGAATAACCCAAGGACGGGCCATCTTCTAGCATGGCCCTAGAAAAGCCTCTAGAAAGGCCCCCACCCCCAAACAACACCTTGAAATTTTCCCCTTTGGCTGATCTTTGGCCTCCACCTAGGTGTTTCCAGCTTCCAAGTTTCAAGACATGGCCCAGGGTATATGGCCATCAACTTTGGAGAAACTTAATGCAGACCTATGCTCAAAACCACCAAGGCTAATACTGAGAAGCAGAGAGGTGACCTGATCCCTGACACGGTAATCTATTACTAAAGGTATTTTTTTTTCCCCAAGAGGAAATAAAAGGTGAAAGCTCTTAACTTTTCCCATCAGTTTATTTCACAAGATCACTGTGGTTCACATACATAGCCTGTTGTTTTGTTATTCAAAGGTAACTTAAAAAGGCACCTCTATTCTCTGTCTTGTCATGGAAGTGTGAGCAGCTACCATGCATATATATAGTACATGTTACATATATATAAGATATAAGAATAAAAAAAAGGAATAGAATTTTTTTTTCTAAAATTAATTTTAGAATTAAAATTAAAATTAATTTTATTTTTTAAATTTTATTTTATTAATTTTATATTTTAATTAATTATTATTTTTTTTAATTTTACTAATGAGCAGGATCACTTTTTGCAGAAGCTTTTGTAAAAGTGCCACAATAGATAAGCAGGACAGATGTGCCTTATCTTCTACTCAGCAATAACTCCTTACACAGTTTCCCCCTTTTAAACACTGCCCACCACCATATCTCATGCTATCATGAACGACTCTCTTGCCAGCATCCCATATGCAAAAAGTATCTGTCTTCTCCTTAAAGCTGCATATTATCACAACCAAATGTTGCACGCCACCCAGTGTACTTGTTCCTCTTTATACATGCCAAAGTCCCATGAAGGATGGGGGGAAAGGACAAGAGGGGCGGTTTGCTCTGAGAAGTTGCAAGGTTTCAGTTTTCCTCCCATTGTGCGCTGAGACCTTAGACTGCATCTGATCTGTTTCCCCCATGCCCTGAAGCTTGGAGTTTGCTCACAGAAAGCAGGCAGTATCCTTCCTCCTGAAGGGATGGAGTTTGTACTCAAGCCAATCTGTCCCAGTCTGTCCTGCGCATGAGAAAGCCATTTATCTCACTCCGTGTCTGAACAGAAGCGTGTGACAACATGACACAGTGTGAGATGTGGGAGAATGTGGCCACCAGGTAGGCCACCAGGTAGCAGGACACTGAGAGGTCTAAGTCCTTCTGCCTGACGTTAGAGACAGTCAAGGAAAACCAAGGCCACACAGATGAGCTGCCACCTGTCTGGAGCCTAGTGGCCCCCCAGGCATGAGGGCTGGGAATATTAAGCGAGCACCAAATACTGTCTTGACACTCCAGAAAAATCTCTCAGTTTATCCCCTTTGCAATGGTGCTTTGAGGAGGTTGTGGACAATTCTGATGCACTAAACATGTTTCGTACGCATGTTTTTGCTGAATGAGGAGTGAGTTCAAAATTTCTTGTTCATATGAACATGTTGAGAATTAAGGAAGGTCAGAAACATTGAAGTTTTACTGCCATGAAGAAGTGTGGGTAGCTGCTAGTATGGCTACTTGTCTCACTCTAACTACAAACATGTTAGCAGGCCCACCTTTCCTTGCATGGTTTTTCTTTACTCTGTTCAATCAAAATGTGGAGATGCAGGTTAGTGAAAACAGAAATGAATGGCATAGTTGTATTATGTTATATAAGGGATATATATGGGAGATGACTTACAGAGATACGTAGGAAGTACTTCATTTTCAGAATGTTTCTATTTATCTATAAAATACATTTTTTAATTTAGATATCTTTGTCAATTATGTATAATAAGCCATGCACTCAATATGTACCTTCCTGAGAAGGTTACCTTAATGCTAGTTTCAGACAAATGATTTAAGTAATTCAGTGAAAATTGGACAGCGTCAGATAGATAAGGATGTACTAATGTTTAGTTCAGTTTGGATTTACTGAGAATGCTTCACAAAATTATACTCTCTTATGGTATTACTTTACTGAAGTGTGTATGATTTGGGGGAGCTTTAGGAGGAAATTAAATAATTGTTTTGTATGCATTTGAGCTAAGACATTTTGTCGTAGTCTGCAAAATTGTTTTCAACTAATAAATGTCTATGTTTTCAAGGCACAATCAGTTTTAGCAGCTTAATTAAACTATGTCCTTTATAGGTGTTGATGTCTCATTCTGTGTGAAAAATCATTTTGTCTGTTTCTTTTGTCAGTAATACTCAGTTTCCCTGCAGCTCTGATCCTGTATTTTTTTCTTGCCATTCCTGAAATGCAACAAATGGGAGTTGACTGACAAGTAGTTACTTAAGTGATGAGAATTCTTTTTCTTTCCATATTACATTAAATTCTCTATTTTGGAGGAAGCCAATTATCTGCAAATATTAATTCCTTGAGATTTAATTTAAAAAAAAATGAAAATATAAACAAGGTAGTCTTTAAAAGAGGTTGTAGGTCAAAAAAAAAAAAAGGCTAAATATGCTTTGTTAAAGTACCATGAATTTAAGTCAAACTCATGATTTTGGGGTATTGACTTAGCTGAAAGCAGGAAAATTTCAAATTGTGCATAGAGTCTTAATAAAATCTTTATTCATGAAAACACACAGGGACTTCTGATTTAGGAACATATCAGATTAGAGACTTGTCTTTATGTCTTTCTGTTTTCGTACATATGTTTGCATTCACACACATAAACATGCACACACGACTTTTTTTTTGCAAAAAAACCCCTGAACACTGTTGCCATTAAAACAATAAATAGGTTGTTGCACTCAGCCACATAAATGCCAAGGTTAAAGATTTTTTAAAGAGAAGCAGATGAAAGAGTAAAACTGCATTTTCCAGGAATGTTGCTGTGGCCTCTTAGACATCACAAACATTTTTCCTGTTCACACCAAGGCAGGCGCACAGCTATTGAAGTCAGATTGTCTTAAAATAAGCTTCAAAACTTGCAGATGCTCCAGTTTTACTTTTTGTGTGCTGATATTTGCAATAGCCATCAGAACAAAATGCCCTTCTTTATAACTTAATTACTTTCTGAACTTTTTTGTACTTAATATTTTGCTACCAAAATAAACACTCCATCTAATTTTGTGTTCTGGGAAAAGATTGAAGCTGTCATGAAGTAACCCTGCTTTTATAGGGAACATCACTTTCAAGCTTCTGACTTGGACATCACATATAAAACAATCTAAAAATTGTCTAAAACAATATAAAAATATAAAAAATCCAGAGGTCCCAAGGAAACTGCAGCCTGTGTTGATGATGACACTGTCATTTAGCCACCGCTATCCCTTGGTCTGAAGAAGGAGTAAGGAGAACACTATTAAAGAGTAAGCTCCTATTTCAGTCTACTCTGCACTTGCCACTTTTTTTTCTCTCTCTCTCNAAGTATATTAACCTTTTGAGTTAAGGGCAGATTCCAGGGAGTAACAGCTTGATGATCCATCAGAGCACACTGGAGTGCACTGGAAGAGGCTGCCTAAAATATGCCATGATAAATCACTGAAATGCCACAGATAGATGGTTTTTCCTTCAAAAGACCAAATTCCTTGCTCTCACAAATCTGTACTAAGTCCCCTGTAAATTGCTATCCCAACATTTTGCTTGGTTCATTGAGGAGAGTAAGGAAGCCGTGACTGTACCTACAGCTGCAGTGAAATGGCAAGTGGCAGTACAATTAGCAATTTCATTTTTCAAATCAAAGCAAGTTGCTGCTGGACTTAAACAGAAAATGTACCCAAATGGAAGTTACCCCAAAACAGGTGATTAAAAGAAGCACCGAGGCGGTTTCAGCTGCCAGTGGGAGCGATGGCAAGGAAATCTGCTGAAACTTTGCTCCCTGTTCCCGACCACTCTATGGAAGTGTGGCAGACCTTGTCAGGGCACCCCACACCAAAGTCAAAGCCCTGATTTGTCAAACCGGTGCTAATTTACCTGTCACTCTTGAAGGTGTGACTGCATCAGCCAAAAGTTGGACATCCTGGGGAATTCCAGGCTGCCATTCGTCATCGCTACCCTGGACAGGTTATTCTGAGTGACCATCCAAGCCGAGTATCTGAACAACTGGGTACTGGAACATAGTATTCCCAGTGGATGCTTATGGAAGAATATCGGAGTGTTCAGTGCCTATTCTTATTTCAATAGCTGGCCATTTTCATAACATCAAAGATATCTGTGTAGTTCCATGGTTTTTCACTTCTTTACACACTGATGAAAATAATCAGATAGTACGTTGGAAGCAAGTGGTTAAAATAGAAGCCATGTGAATACTGGGGAATTTAGCATGGTTTTAGAACTATTTTTTGAAGCAGCTGATAAACAAAGTGCTTGTTCTTAAGCACTCTTCTTTACTGCTCTGTCCTTGAGATCTGCATTGTATTGCCAAGCGGAGGAGCTGATGTTCTGCAAACTGTAGGATTTTGTGTGTGCTGTTTCTGTCAAAGCTGTGCCAACGTGCAATAAGGAATGCAATATCCTGTGGCCAGAGAAAGCACAAACAAGCATTCAGCATGCGAGAGGGGGAAGAGCAGAGTTCTGGAAACCTATACTCTCACTCAATTTTAACAGGGATTGTACCAAAATAATTACCAGTGCTGAGAGGAGGAACTGGCAGCTGGAAATCCTCCTCTTTGGGAAGCACCTATGTCTTTGTGAAAGTGTGTGATGTGCTTTTCTCTCTGGCTTCTGCTCCCACACTTGTTAGCTGATGTATTAGCCTCACTGTGAGCCATTTGCCATACTACAACATTGCTGGGTTTATATTCATTGTTTATGCTTCAAAAGTATTTCACCAAAATCTGATCATCAAAATGCGTTTTATTAAAAAAGAAAATTTGTTTCAGCAAAAAAGGGAATTTGATGGTAAATATAGATTCTGGTAAATTTTAATCAACACAGGCAATGCTCTGTGGATTGAGAGATAAATAAATCCAATAGAACATTCTGAATATATAATTTCCTGCATACCTCTGCCAAAAATTCCATAGCTTTGCATGTTGAATAATTTCTGCACTAAAAGCCATTTTTTTTTAAGGATTTGTTGACTTGTTTGTGAAAAACTCATAAGCAGAATTATGAGCTAAATGCATTTCTTGAATCGTTCAAATGGTTGCATTACTACGCTATACTTTTCTGAGCCAATTGCCAGCTCACTTTGGAAGAGAAGTTCCTGCAGCTTCATTTGAAACGGACGTGCTTGGTTAAAAAAAAATGTAGAAGCAGACAACTCACGGAAAGGAAGAATTTTACTGGTTTTATTACCTGAAAAATGCCAGGAGAGTTTATATTTAATAGTTTCCGTGTAAAATAAAATAGGAAATAAAAAAATGTTCATTGCAGTGATGATAGCCTTTTTCTGTTCATTTTTATATTAAAGTGCAAAATTTTGCCATGTGCTCTGGCTCCACAAAATATTACCATTTTTAAGAAACTTTTTTTTTTAACATTTTGAGATCTGAGGTTTGAAGAAATATTTGTATTCTGATATAGGGGGGAAAAAGCTGCAGGAATTTCCAGCTTCTGGAGTTGCCTTGGGTTGTCATGAGATTGTTTAGCTGTAACTGCAAAACTGCCTAAGAGTCAAGGGACCATTGCTCAAATTATCTTTCCTTTAGCTTAAAACTGACTCTGCAATAGTATGGTTTAACCAAGTATGGTATCAGCCGGAGGAAAAAAAAAAAAAAAAAAAAGTGATCATTGAGTAACTAACCTCACAGCCAATAAGAAAAGGCAGAATGGTCAAACAGATTGTTTGGGAATGTATAAAAATAACCCTAAGTCAGAGACAAAAGCAACATCAAGCTTCTCTCCCAGCAGAGGACTTTGGGCACTGGCTGCTCATTACAAACATTTCCTTTCCAAACTGAGGTTGGCAGTGCTGATTTAAGGATCGCAAAGGGTGTAGGAAGGGTAGCTACATGACACTATTGCAAGGTACTACTATAACACCACAAGAAAAGTTTAGATGATAGAAAGACAGTATATAAGAGTTGAAAGTATAAAATTAATGGGGATTAGCAATAATTGGATAATTTGGACTACGTGTGTTAGTATCATTATAACTGGATTAATAACATGTCTTTGTTGCATTAGATTGCCAAGACACTAATTAGACTATTAATAAATTCATAGCTCTGCATATAACAAGCATATTGTTGAGCTAACACAAATTGCGTGTGATTTAATGGAACAAACCGATGGAGTATGAAAGCAACATAGGGAAACATTTCAGGATTTGCTACAATTTTGAGAAGAAAACAGCAAGTGCTTTGAGGAGTCTCAGTTTCATTGATGAGAAGAGATAATCAGAAGAATCACTTTTAAATGTTCTTGTCAATGCACAGAGTCCTTTTCCTCACTGGAGGAGAGGTGGTTTGAATATATAGACCGCTCAAAAAAGGTTCAGAAGGTTTTATATAGTGTGTGTATGTATATATATATTCATATGTATATGTATATGTGTTCATATATTGATATATATATATATATAGAGAGAGAGAGAGAGGATAAGCTTGCTAACGGATCTGCGTGTACCGAGGAGCTAATAAAGCTCAAGGGAATAACTACACTTACCAATCTAGAAGGAGGGAATGTTTCTGGATCAGCATTTCTGAAGCATATAAGGAAACTTCTAGGATATTTGCTCTCTCTGTCTTACACACACACACATACACTCACAGTCACGCATGTCTCTGCTGAGTCCTGGTTTTGGGGAACTCTTTTTTCCTTTGTTTTTCCTTTTTTTAAGAAGAAGCATTTCTCTAAAGTAAAGAACAAAAAAGTAGTATACTTACAAGGGAGTTAAGAAAAAAATAGTCACATCTCTCTTCATAACTCACATTTATTACATTTTTCAGCAGTAAATGAGAAGCTTGCCTGCTTTGCTCTCTTAATGCTCACTCTTTTTTCCCAACACCCCCTTTTAAAAGAAATGGCCAATAAGTTGTCTGTTGTTCAGTGGGGACCAAACCCTGGAGACCAGGACTTCTTGCAAAACTCCCTCCAAAGCTGACTATCGCGTGGCAAGAGCAGCTTCCTCGGGAGGAGGATGGTGATGGCTCCAATCGGGCCTCTCCTCTGGATCCTCCCTGTTGCACAAGTGTTCATATTTGCCCTGCTCCCTGAGGACAGAGACTCCCTTAATGATACAAGAAAATTGGTATCACACTAATATCCAATATGGGTGGGAACCCAGTTGTGATATATTCTTAGTATCCAAATATATACGTCATGAAATTAGCCATTTTCCTTTTAATCTAGTCTAGTGGAACTGTATCTCAATGGCCGTTTCTTGAAGAAACTTAAACATCTTCCACTGATGTTATTTGAGTATGTATGCATGTCTGGATCTAGCAAAATAAATTTGCATGCCAGCAAGACGGTTACACAAGATGGCTAGTTGCATTAAAAGTAACATAGGACCCAATATTACACCAAATGGTATTAGTGAAGACAGTTGTTCAAACAAAACTGTATAAAGCAAAAGTAACTCCTATAAAATATCAGGGAGAAGAAAGAACACCCTCAAATCTATAGTGTTTTATATGAGATGTTCTTCTTAGCCTTTTACCATTTCAAGTAAAGGACCCATATCCAATATGCTGTCATTATACTTGCACACATATATACACATGCATGAAGAATAACCATGTAGGCATTTTAGATCCCAGGTGGGATCTAAATGGTAGAGTCAGGGCTTAGATTTTCAGTACACCTGGCATAACAGCAGAAGTTCTAAATTCAACTTATATAAAAAATCTTGTTAATAATTTGATTGCTTGCTCTTTCTCCCCAAATTTCCATTATTTATTTTTCAAAAGTGGTGAATTCAGTAAAAGATTTATTCCATTCTTTTGCTGCAGCTTTTCATAGCAATTTTTAATGTATTGAAGGACAATAGATAAAACTAACCACTGATTCAATTGTTACTCTTTCTGTCAGAGGTGAACTGTTTACTCTGAATTCTTATAATATATATGCCCAAGGGAGTTTGTGATAAACTTCAGTGGGAGCGAAGTCCAGCTGTCAGTATCATGTTTCTTCTAAAAATACTAATCAATTGCTATCTTTTCCGTAGACTCAGCTGTAAATTTTATTAAGCCAAGGACATTTACTTATCTGAAATAACCTGAGTATAATTATTATTTGAGATTTCATATGTATTTTAATTGATCTGTCATGACATCAGATTCTTCTAATTGCAATGATCATCTGCTTTTGAGGCTTCTTACTAAATTGAAGTCTTCTTCTGTTTTTGAAGCCATTTGTGGAGGTAAATGGATCTGAAATTCAATGCAATTTAATATGTATGGATAAGCCATATAAGATATAGAGACAAAGAGAAAAGGGTATGTTAGAGAAGTCATCATCAATACTTTGTGTAATGTAATCATTTGAGAAAGAAATAATTAATATAAATACTGTTCTTTTTTTGCCTTAGAATGTACTTAGTGAAGAGTGGAAAGGCATTATACAGGTAGCTGTCTGTATATTATACAGAAAATATTGTTTCATAACTGTTGACACACTTTTACTTTTCTTTTGTCTATTTGCTTCTATCATTTTTTATTCTGTTTATTTTTTTTCCTTCTCCTTTGAAATGCAAATATTCTATTTTAAGAATAATAAATTATCTAATTGCTTTACTCTTCTATTGCAAAATTTAAATACAACGGTATGCTTACTTGCATTATCATTGCAATGGGTATGGAAAGTGTTTTTCAAATGCATAAGTGTATTCTGAAAATGCTACTATTTATTGTCCCAGAGAAAAACAGTGTCAAATTAGAGGAACTTCAATTAAGAATGAAATATCATGGTATCATTTTCAGTGAATTCTAGAACTCTGAAAACACTCTGGTATGCTAATAGTTCAAGAAAATATACCCAGAGGCACAGACTATAAAGAGTATGGATGGTTTTTAAGTGAAAACAGGCAAAATGAAGTTTTGTTCTATAGTCCTACCAAGATAGGGGTAGATTCAGGTCAATTGGTCAGTTCAATTCAGGTAGGAATACACAATAATAAAAGAGTAACCACATTTCATTTGGAACTGAAACTTTTACACCAAGTATAATACTGTAGTGTCTGTCACTTGTCACCCATAGACAGTGGTCGGTTCCTACAGAACTGCAGACAGCAGAATCCCTCTAGGAAAAAAAAAATGACAAAACCAAATATCAAATCTCAATATGTGGAAAAGAAAATAAAACAATTTGTATTTGAAAAGGGTGAATACAGTTCCCACAAAGTTTCTTACTAAAATCTAGGATGATATATTTAAATAAGATTCTGATATATCAAGGGGGGTGAGAAAATAGCTTTATAGTGTAGGGAAAGATAAAAAAAAGGATGGTGATGAAATCCTTTCATTTGAAAAAGAGAAGTGTCATTGACTTCTGAAGTGTCTTGTCAACAAACCACTTATTTTCTCTATTTTCCCATTTTCCATCCATAAAAATGGCACTAATTATACTTATTTTCATTGAAGGAGTGTTATTGTGATAAATAATTTTAAGAAATAAAACTAACTTTGGGATTTAGTCAGTGGAATCAAGTCAAGATACTTACTACAGTAACTAATAGAAAAATCTGCCTCACTATCTGTGAGGAAGATAGTGCTTGCCATTTTACATTTGTGGGAGAAAAAGAGGAAATAAAATAGGCTAAGTAAAGAGAAAAGATGTTAGCTCAGACTATTTAAAATTTAGGAGTGAAAAAATAATATTAAATCTTATTAATCAATTAATTAATGGGTAAAGTTATATGAATCATTTGGAAGTGAAGGATCAGTTTACTTACACTGGACATGTATCATGTATATTTACCTATTTTGGCAAGAAAGGTTTTGCAAAGTAAGGAAGCCCTTTCAGTTTAATATCCTTTATATATGAATCCATATGCTACAGTAGAAGTGATCTGATGATAGCACTTTAAGAAATTTCCAGCTCCATTGCTGTGCCAAAGCAATCTTGCTTGTGTTGCAGTATACCACATCCATGAATGAATCAATGTTAAAAATTACCTATTAAAGGGGATGAATCTGCTGCGTTGTAGGATAGGAGAGACAGCTCCCGAAGACAGCATTACTGATAAAGCAAACATAAATTATTTTAGTATTAAAGCAGAAGAGGATTTTCACATCCCAGGAAGTGGACCTGAAATGCTGTAAATAAAACAAACTAACAAACAAAATCCCAAAACCAAAAAATATTCCGTAATGTTCCATCACACCTTAAACAATACCATATACTATATGGTATTGTTACAAATACATACCAATATCTGTGGTATAGCTATCATAGAGCTGGGTATAGTGTTAATGTAACTAGTATGATGCAGAAATGAAAAAACAAGTGTGAGGAGCTGATGTCTACATAATACGTGTTTCAAGAACACTATATCTTGTCTGGTCTTATGAAGTGAATGTTCTTCAGCAGTTGTAGTAGACCTATCAGTTTAGTCACAATCAAAAGGATGTTCATCCAAAAGCAGTTTAAGCACCCAGAGATCCCTCTGAGACCAGGGTAATCCAGAGCATGGTGAATGAGATCGTTTAAAAGATTCACTTTAAAAATCAATCCAAACAAAATCTCTAATGTAGATATGTCTCTATTATTCCGTCTGTCTTCTGAAAAAGAATCAAAAGGCCTTGCAATTTGCTTTCCTCTAAGATAGGAAGGAAGAACTACAAAAGCAAGTCTACATGGTTAACAGCACATGGCTGTGAACTAACAGGGCATGCTGAAAATAATCCCAGTGCAAAGACCCTTGATAAACATAGAGTACCTTAATAAAACTCTAGACTTGTCTGAAACTGACTTATGAACTGGAAACTCAAGTTTGTGGAATAAGCAGCTCTGGTGTTGGCTAGGGAAAGAATCAAGAGTGGGAGGGGCTAGCCTTCTATCCTCTTGATATTTGACCATAGGCATCTCCAGCTTTGCAAAACAGCTTATGTTTTGTAGGAAGACAGAATTGGGCTGATTCTGTTACCCAAGCGTTATAAACATTGGTCAATTTAATTAAAATGCCTGAGGGTAATGCAATTTATTGGGTAGTGACTATTAACCATGTAATAGAAAAAGCCTTTGAAAATTCTTGCTGCTCTGTTCTTTAATACTTACATCTTGTGCGTTTTTTATATAGAAGTCTAAAAAAGCTTATACGATACCACACTGAGACAGACATAACCACTTTGAACAAGTGATGATTCACCTCCCAAAGAACTGTGTTTCTACAACTAGTTCTATGTATGTTGCTATGGTATATATGCAGGCAACTATCTATTCAAGTTGATTTAGAAGAATTACATGAACGACACTTTTATATGTAGTGAGTCAGTCATCGGCACTTTTAAGAATTTATTCATGTAATGCAGTAATTCATCAATGCTTTTTTCCTGTCACTGGGATTTTCCTAATTTATTTGTAACTGCCAACATCAAAGATTATTACTGGAATAAAAGATCATCCCATTTCATAGCAGAAAGAAATAAAACATCAAAGTTTACTAGTGGTTCAGCAGATTCGCATGTTAATACCTCGTTAACATGAGGAGAAATACCTCACCAGGTCAGAATGTTGATGATTTTCCAGAAAGGAACATTGTGCCTTACAGAAATGTAGAATAATCAGTGGTTTCATAATTAATCTAGCAGGTAAATATTTCATTCCAAAGGAGTTGATGTCAGCCTATGCCATATGATTTGATTTGTTTAGTTCTCAGATACAGAGAACTATTAAATACTGAATACATCTTTATCTCTAACATTTTTAATTTGTAGCATAATAATGGGACTCAGTGTATCCTTAAAGCATGTCCAAGACACAAAATCAAGACATTCTCTTTGCTAAGAAGTCTGGATAAGTACCAGCCCAGGCTGCCTCTTTTTTAAGTGTAAAGAAATCTAGTAGAGTCCAGTTCTGTTCTGTGTCTCATGTAATGACAGCTTTCGTTCGACTGTCAACAAATACGGTATGAAAGAGTGGCTTATGAGCCCATTTACCCTACTTTTCTTTCAGGGTCACTTAAACCCAAGAGTTTCAATGAAAAGCAAGATTTTTTTTTTTATCACATTAACTAGCAGAGCTGAACAAACACCTCAAGCAAGATTTGCTTTTGTTACAGGTATTTTGGATGGAGACACTGTTCGAGGTAGCTTCTATCGCCTGGCTTGATGACAACTAGAGTTCTAGCCCCTCCAAGGACTTTTTCTTCTCCATCTGCTGGGAATGCATGCCACATAGCAGGTAGAATCATAACTATAGTTTTAGCAGCCAATGAAACTGGCACCCCAAAAGAGGCAAAGAAATATATGCAATCCCTATGCCTTATCGTCTTCTGCTTGACGGAATGTTTTTGAAAGATATTGTCATGATGTTTGTAGGGGAAAAGAGGAAAACACTGTTTCTTTCCTTTTTACATGTGAGGCTGCCTCTGCTTCTGCTGCTACTGATAATGCTTCATCATTTGGCACCATAATAACATTTTTTCTCAGTTTTATAACAATCAGAAATGCTTAAAGATGAATGTAGTATCACTCAATGACAAGATTTTGGGGCTACTGTGCCTGCAGGCTAGCAATCACTTTAAATTTACCTCATTTGGTAGATGTAGAATCAGTTAAAATCCTGTAAAAGCAGCTATCTTAATTAAAAATAATTTCTCTATTTCTCTATCTTCTGCCCCTTTTTTTTTAGAAAGATTTGCAAGGAATTTATTTTTCACCATCAGTACACAGACACTCAGGTAAACAGCAGCTGTAATATCTGACCTTCTATGCACAGATTTTCCAGTGAAGCATAAATTAAACTGAAAAATCCAGCCCCCTTATACAGACATCCCTCAAAGTACAGAGATACGCTAAGAGTCAATCAAGATCAAAACATTAAAAAGAATATTTTTAAATTGAAACTTTCTTAAAAAGTAAAATCAGGATATTTTCTTACATTTTCATAATTTTCAATATATTTCAGAAATATTTGCAGAAGATTAGTTTGTCACTGATGAAGCAGTAGTAACTTCTATAATCAAGGCTTCAATCTCAAAGCACATCTCTCATTTGCCCATAACTTTTCTTAACTTCAGTCTCTGAAGAACAGTTTTTTAGACCTAATCTCTTCCCACAGGTTTGTTCTTTCTCTTTAAATAATTCTTGAAGCGCTGTGGAAAAGACGATTGAAACATGTTTCCTTCACAGGAAAAGTCTCAATTTTTTTGACGGCACTACTCCCACTGCTGTTGGCATATATAAATGCTGAAACTTGGCGTATAGAGAGATCTTACTGTGTAAAAGTTCCTCTGTCTGTCCCAGTAAACATTTGTTTTGAATTGACCAAGTTATTAGAGTTCATACATCACATGCAGGACATATAAATAAGTTTGTAATATATGAAGGTAGTCTCATATGCTGCATAATGAAATGTATTCTGCAGGTGCTCAGATCTCAGGGAAAGCTTCAGCAGGAGTTCTGCTGTTGGTAGCATTTATCAGAGCAAATCCATCTGCTGCAATGCAGACCGAGGTCTCAAACAACTGAGTCAAAAGCTCAGTTTTTTTCTTCTTCCCAGGGAACATCAAAACTTGCACAGGCCTCGTTCATCTGCATTTCCCTCTTGCATAATTTGGGTGGTCTGTGGAGGAAAAACACTTTCATGGCCTTCTGCTCAGTGGAAGTATTTTCTGTGCTTAGCACACGGGGTGCCTGGGGCCCCAAGAAGATGCCTCCCAGCATGCTGGCCATCTGCTGGTACCTCCACACAGTGCCATGCTGCAGACTTCCTTCAGAAAACTAGGCTAGGTCCACATATTCCTCCTCTGTTATTTAGAGAAGTTCACCTAAAGTGCCTACCTAAAGATTGGCTTCTTTCAAAACTACACATACAGTGCAATGCCAAATGTGCTTCTGAGTTCATTCTTAAAATACAGTGTAGTGACATTTTATACAAAGGTAGGAACAGAAATATGCAGAAAAAAATAACTCATGAGAGTTTTTTATGTTAATGATGCATTCCTCTCAATACTTCTATTTGTCAAGAATTCTTTTTCAAAACTTTTCGTTCTTTGACATATCGTGGTTGGAATTAATTTTTCATGTGAAATGTGTCATAAGAGGGTTGAAATCATTTCAAGCAAAACAGTACAAAAATCAAGTAACTGAATGTGTGACTTGTTAGAAATGTTTTAAATGTGTTCTTATTGTTCTTACAGGGAAAAGTTTTTAAAAGAATGTGGTTTAGAATGAATAGGAACATTTTTAGACATGAAATGTGCTAGAATAAAGGAAGACTTCTAATGTGGAAGCCATTGAAAACTTTTGGACTGAATATGCCCCCCAAAATTCTGCATGTTATTTTTGAAAAGTCTGCTGATAATTACCTATACCCTATCCTATATTCTATCCTATACTGATGAAGCTTTTGTTGAGCTCTATGTACAGAGACTTTCCACATTGTAACTTAGTCCAGTCTCTATGCTTTGATGTTGCTCTCTATTACTTGTATTATGTATTGGTGTATAGAAGCTCCATATTTATATATACACATTTAATAAACATCATATCAGAAAATGCCTCTCTTTAAACCTAAAGAAAATGGAGACACCCTCGGGAGGAAAAATCTTGTCAGATAGAACTTATAAAAAGCTTTTAATTGAATAAGATAAGAGTTCTTTAACATTAGAAAACTCATACAGTTTTGGAAATTACACACCTGGCAATTACCCTAAGGTTATACAAAAGGAATAAAAGTTTGAAGTGCATTCCGACCTTCTACCACACATCAAAGTGCTTTGATTAGAAAAATATTAACAAATCTGACATATTTTCTAAAAAAATTAGTCAGAAATCCAGGTGTCATTACAGGTATGGTATTTCCTAAAGGTGATGGGAAACTACTCCGATCTCACTTTTTCTTGCCCTCATGACCTGCAGAAGTCTCAAAAGATCTTGTATCAAAGCTATTACAGGACAGACTCTCAGCATAGCTAGAATCCTCTGGTGAAAACTAAAGTAATTTTATGATAGCTTTACATGCAGAATGAGAAAAACAAAAAACAAAAACAAAAAACTTAATATTCCTGACCTGTAACCCATATCTGTAACAAACAGTGATGACCATTAGCTGGATGGTAAAATATCTGGGGCTTTTGGATGCTCCTTTTCCCACTCGAGAGCAAATTAATCCAGGATTTTTGCATTTTTGTAGTATTGCTTGATCTTTATTAACACTCACATCATACACTTTTACAACAATCAGTTACTGAACTGATGGTGCTTGCAAGCAACTTTTGAGGCATTTGTGCTGATATATTGAGGGCTGATTTTAAGAGGAAACTGCCAACAAAAATAGCTCTAGTGAGGTTAAGGCAAAGATGAAACTCCCTTAATATTGGAGGCATCAGCTCCTCCATGAATAAAATACATCAGAATTCAAACAAAAATTGTAAAACTGTGATTAGAAGTTCTTGGTAAAACTCCAAACCCATTATAACAGAATATATCAATAGATAAGGAGGATGTTATGAAATTAGTATAAAATGTAGTTTAAGGAAATGATTTAAGTACAGTATCAGTTTTTAAAAAGGACATAGCCTAATATTTAAATGAGTTTCACATACAGAAGCAGTATAAAAGCAATCATTATACATAAAAAAGACAAGCAGAAACAATAAACAAATCATGAAAATAACCCGTAAAGACTAATCATTACACTTTATCTATGTGAGCTCATTTTAACCTCAAAATCTCAGCAAAGTGACACCAACCTCAGTATCTCAACAAAGTGACATCTTTACTCACAAAGGGATAGATGCCATGCAAGAAATCATCACTTTTTTAACCCTGCCACACAGTCAGAACCTGGGATGCTGTAACAGTATTCAGAAGGTTGAAGATAGTGGGAAAAAAATGAGGAAAGTAAGATTAGTACTGTGAAGAATCTGCACTTTTTTTGTTTTATAGCTGTGATGCAGCAAGAGGAAGAAAGAAATCCCCAGAGAATATGCCAAGGAGAGGAAAACAGAATGAAATCACAAAAGAAGATGAGATGTAGTTCCTGCTGCTTGGTGACCACACTATATTTGTGATCCCATGAAAGTAAATATGTTCTTTGGTGACTCCTGGGGAAAACTGCGGAGGAAACAAACACATCAGAAGCAGACAGGAAAGTATGAAGAGGTTAAGGATGTTAAGACTGTTAATTAAATTTTTGGTGTTATTTTTGGCTTTTTTTTTTTTTGAGACAATTTATTCAAATATTTGGAATTCAAGAACTCTTACATGCAGTCGAAAAACTTGCACATTTCAGAGAACATATTTTGTCTATTTTTACATGTGACTGATCCTTGTGAGAGTTCTTAGGAATGTAACAGGCTCACCAGTCACTGAACTTACTGCACTTTTGCTGTAGTTGGTAGAGTCAGTAAAATCACATAGTCTGTTTCATTCAAAGAAATTGCATTTAAAGAAATTGAAATTCTGAAAAAGACAGCAAACTTGATAGGCTTCTAGGAAGTATACAAGTAATAGCTCCCAGTTCTTTTCAAACTGTTTAGCTGTTTTTACCTTCTCAGTCCCCAGATTTCTCTGATCTTATTGGTCCTTATCAGAGGAAAAAAATGTCACAGAGTTAGTTTTAAGTATCAGAATAGAACCACTGAGTAGCAAAATAGAAGTGCTACTTAGTACAAATGTGTAGTATTAGCCCTAAAACAGAATAAATAGGGTGAAGTTTTATAGTCCCTGATATACAGGATGTCAAGCTATATAATTTTGTGACACCTTCTAATTTTATGTTCCTTTGGAACTACTAAGAAACGTAAATTTCAGCATCAGTGTAAAATATTCAAAGGTTCAAAGCCTATTCAATATTCAAAGATGAATAGGGTCGTGATGTAAATGTTTCACTTGATATTTTTGACTATGCTAATGGTGCATTGTATTTTTTATTATTCAGAAGAATTCTAGAACCGAGGGATGCCTTTTTTTTCTTTTTCTTTTTAATTTAACTGAAATATTGTTCTCTAAATTGACTTATTCATTGAGGATTATGTACCACTAGGTGGTCTGGGGTGCTCAGGATTTCTAATTTTAGAGAATTAATTGTTTCATGATAGGAGCTGCCTTTAATTTTTTTTTTTTCCTTTGTTCTTTATCAGTATGCAGACTGAAATGCTAAATCTTCTAAAATAACTAACTCCCTAGGAAATAATTTTTTGGATGTAATGCTTATATGTGTGGCATACAAACATATATATCTGAAATCTCCACATTCTCCACATTATCTATGGAGAAAGTAACCTGACTGGAAGGAATTTTCATGCTATTTTGACATCTGTATCCTGAGATTTTATTCTGCTTCAGGAATCTAGAAGTTTGGCATCCCGTTCAGGAGAAAAAGATACCATAAGTGCCAAAGACATGCAATTCATTAGACGTTTCTATGCTTGTCTAGCGATTTCAGAGATTCAGGATGGTTCTGTTTTAGAGAGCTAAAGGCAGCTTGGATGAACTGTTCTAAACTCCTTCTTCCCCAGCTGGAGATCAAGTCAGGGCAAGTTTACATGCAAAATCTCTTAGAAAATCTTCTACTTATTAAGAATAATTAATGTTATTAATAAAATCAGGCTGTTCATATTAAGACAGCCGTAGCCATTCACACAGCACGTACACTTCTGCACCCGGGTGGTCTTCTCGCTCGCTTGCGTGTTTACTCATGGCTACCAACCTACCTGGCATGCATCAAGGTGAGTGATCGACCAACCACAGCTATCAGCAGTCCAGAATTCATTTTCCCTCCAAAATCTATGTAGCAGTTATAATGTTTTTATATAAGGATGCTTTCAAATATGTATAGCATGAATGCTGGGTCCTAAGTACCAAAAGATTTTTCTCTACAGATTTTCTCCTCATTCACTTACGTAGTATAATCAATATGATGTATTTGAAATCAATCGCTGCTCAAAGTGTTTACATTTTTACCAGTTGAACTGTGTTTTATTTTCTGTCATTACTAGAATTGGAATCCATGTCTAGCAAATATTACACTCTAATGTGAGATAATGCAAATAATAATCCAGAAGTAGAATTAAATAATTTGTCAGCAAAAACAAACTTATACAAATCATGTAGCATAGATCTGACATTTCCTGAATGTATTTTCATAAAGACTTTCAGATGCTGATGTTTTTATTTTGTCATGCACTTCAGCACATTTTTGTTTGCTGGTGAACTTTTTTACAATACCACTGTTTTCAAAAGTATTTTCTTCTTCTTTTCTTCTAATTTATTTGATGTGAGATTGTCTTCCCTTGTGCTGTTTTTCAAGATTTACGTTTCTTTTAATTTAGTGTCATTTAGTTTTTCCTCTTTACTGCATTTCTGTTTTCTATCCTTATATTTTCTCACTGTATGCGTTTTGCTTTCCATCTCCAGGAGCTCCTAGGATGCCTACATTTGAATGTGTCACTAATGTTATGCAGTTTAACTAAGCTACCTCTAAGCTGCTCATATGGACTCCTTTTACAGCCAACAGAAAGAAATAGTAATTTCTAAGGTGCAGTTTATTTCTTCTTAAAACAGCCATTTGGAAGAAATCAGAAGAATTATGCTTTTGAGACTGGATGTTGCTTCAACACTGGCTACACAAGAAACGCGCACACCTGGAGTTAGATGAGATAAAGGCAATGCACAAAGTCTCCTGAATAATTTCTATAAGGAAATGCTATTGATAGCTCCTGCTGCATCTAAAATCATATCTAGTGATGATAAATTCTCTTGATTGCAGCTGCTGCCATCCTCATGCAGAGTGCTGTTTGCGAGGCAGCATTGCTCTCTGTGTAGACGTACACCTTCCTTCTTTATTTTCTGTTCTAGTTTGAACGTTTTAGCAGTTTCAGTTTCATCAGTTCTCTCTAACAGGAGAACACCGCTGCAGAAGTGTTTTGTGCCACATCTGTGTATTAGTTGCCTCTTGCTAAAGGCAAAGCTGTTGTTAGTATTTGTGTGTTTCCCGGAGTAAATGCCTGTGTGGGAGCCTGATTCTCTGCTTTGCAACATACTCTTTCTTGCCTTGCCAGTACGTGTAATCTGACTGGAGTGAATGCAGTAGCTTTTAATTCACCACAGTGTAGTGAACTTAAATCAACCTCTACTAATGTCATTCTCTTACTCTCAGGCCCACTGTAATCTGGTCAGAATTAGGGGTCTGCACCATCAGTGTCCGCCTTAAGTATCTCAAACAGTTCTTACCTCACCTCAGATAAAAGTGAAATATTTCCAAAGCCTTATTCTTGTTAGAAATGTAATGATCTGCAAACTTCTTTGGCACAGTCCGATAAATTGTCCTTCCTGGCTTAACTGAGGTTAGTTAAATGCTTTAGAGCAAGCAATTTATTTCTTTTAAAGTATATTTATATTTATATTATTTATATTATTGCTTTTTCTGTGACTTCTCACCTTTATGAAGAGATCATTTTTTTTCAAGTCTTTATTTCAGCTGCATCCCCAGTACTGTATTTGAATTTTAAGTTGCTTCCACACTGTAATTGCCTTGTCTTCTGTGCCAAGGTTTCAAGATACTTTCTGCTGTTTCTGTCCTTTCTACTTTTGCTAAGGGTAATGCACTCACATCATACTTACTGCAGTTTTTGTTGGTGTTTATAACTAAGACAGTATGTAATGTACAAATGGTTAAACTACAAACATGAAAAGAAAGTTTATTAAATGAAGACACAAGATCTGTGAACCATGCTATCTCTTGTGTAAAGCAGATAATTAATTCTAACAGGCCATTCTGACCCTTTGGCTATATATTGCTTCCTCAAGTCCCTGAGGGTAGTGAAGTTTGCTTTTCTAACTCCATTATCCTTATTTTCCATGCACTATTAAACAAAAATACTAAATGTTATATATCTATGGCTTATAAATACTTGAGGGATAATTTCTCCAGTACAATGAAATGAAAATGCTTTAATATTGGAAATATAGTAGCTGTATGCTTTAAGCACCTCCAAAATTATTAAGTCATTTTATTTTACTCCAGAGGTACAATATACTGAGCTCACTATTGGACTTATAAACTTTCACCAGAAAATTAAAGTTGTAAGTATTGGTAGACCTGTACAAGTACTGCTATTTTTGTTATTGCTTTATGATCATGTTGGAAATAGTTAATTGCCTGAAATGCAATTAAAATCTTATCTTTAAAAATGTGAACATGTTATGTGGAAAGTATATAATGTTATAGAATACTCTCTCTGCAAGAGTTATATGCTTTATGCTGTGTCTGAGAGATGCTTCTGGTTTCCAGCTGACATACTTCGATTTTTAAATAAGTCAGTACCACATTTTCAAGCCATAATTCAAGTTTTCTTGCACTTAATTATTGGCTGTGCTTATTCCAACCCTTATAAACTTAAGAATGGCTGAAATCTTTTGTAATTCTGACGACACTTCTCACAGACCCCCTGGCTATATCTCTACTAGCAAATTAAATGTGTCAGGGACCATTCTCAGGCACTGAGGCTGTTAGCAAGCAACAATTAAACTGTTTAGCCTCCCAACTATAGAGAATGGAAGTTGGAGGCACACTACATCCCAGGGAGTTATTGTGAGACTTATTACCTCCCTGCACAAAGACCAAATCAAAATTTACTAGTATTGATGACTCTGTGCTAAGATCTGTTGTTCAGAGATGTTTTCTGATGCCAGTATAGACGCAACCTGTGAATCCAGAGTCAGGAACCTGAGAAGGAATTAATAATGCTGAAGATATATTGGGTTCCTTTATGTCTCTTAAGTAGTATGCCTATCAGTGTCTGTTTAACCTACTGCAACATGGGCATGCAACAGAGCAATCATTTTGCCACAGGTGTGTTTTCAGAGATCCCTGGTCCTTGCTTATAGGAGGCAACTTTGGCTGGATTATAGGCTTTCTGAAGGGGGTGTAGATGGCTGAATAGCAGCTGCTTTCACAGATCTCTGCTATGTGCAATGGTTGTACATATTGCACATGTAACTGCCTATCAGTACCTCAAGGGAGGCAGTGAGGAGGATGGGGCTGGGCTCTTCTCAGTGGTGGCCACTGATAGGACTAGAGGAAACGGCCACAAACTGAAGCACGAAAAGTTCCACAGGAACTTAAGGAAAAATTTCTTGACAGTGAGGGTGACAGAGCCCTGGCACAGGCTGCCCAGAGAGGTTGTGGAGTCTCCTTCTCTGGAGATCTTCCAAACCCGCTTGGCCGCAGTCCTGAGCCACATGCTGTAGGTGACCCTGCGTGTGCAGGGGGGTTGGACTAGATGATCTCTAGAGGTCCCTTCCAACCTTAAGCATTCTATGATTCTATGAATTCTTGCTTACTAGAAGGATATAACTCATGTTTTAACATCTCATATAAACTCTAGCCAAGAATTGTCAGAAGCAAGTATTAAAATCTCAAAAAAAAAGATGTTTTAATTTAAAAAGTGGAATATTCTAGTCATAATAAAATAATTCTAATCATAATGATGCAAATATCACTTAAAGAGTAACAGTTTGTGTACTTTTTAGTGTGTGGTTTTTAACACTGAGGGCTCTTGGGCAATCCAGTCTACTTCTTGCAGTTGTTTTTCTGAGATGTTGTGGGGTTGAGTTTAGTACTGGCATGTGTGCCATCCATGCCTAACAAGGGAGGAAAATAAAATTCTGCAGGATGTATTGAGGGTGATAACATTCCCGTGGGGATGGACCCCACTATGGCACAAATAAGAAACTACTCTTGCACTTAAGTGAATTTCTAAAGAACAATCATAGATATATTCTAGTGATATATATCAATTTCTAGTAGCATGTATAATTAACCTACACTTATGGAACAAATTTTAAGAAAAGCATCTATTTCTGCGCTCAGATGAACTTTCTTCCCTCTATTAGGTCAAAGTTAGTAGAAGTGATGAGTTCTGAAAATAAAGGAGAGTATTGAGGAAAATCTCTGGGAACTCTTCAAACAACTTACATTTTTCTAACATTTCTCCACTTCACACATACTGTCATTTTGTATGTCTTTCTTACAGGTGATATCAGGCTACTTCTGGTAATGTAAGTGCTTTACCTGTAGCATAAAAATGTTAACACTTCTTAGGTTCATCCATTGCAACAAATGTTAAGTTGCAGTTTCTCTGGGGAGATAACTAGAGAATGAGCATCTAGCTTGAAACTCTCCTAACTCCAGGGGGCTCTAGGAGAATGATTCTTCATGGGCTTTTTGGGGAACAACTCTCTAACACATAGTCCTTTGGTGGATAGGCTTAGCTTTGCTGTGGTAATGTCAGTACAGCAATGTAAACACAAAATTTTAAATATGTATATATAAATATGTACATAAAAGTCTATGTTTAAAGAGTTTTTATATCTCTCAGATAAGCAGCAGTATTTATTTATTCAAGTTCTTGTCTAATAGATGTCTATTTCCTAAGCAGACCCAACAGCTGGGCTCTCAAGAAGAGTAACACTGCAATTAATGTTATTTATAGAGAAAAATTAACCAGCATCTCATTTCAGTCAATAGCCTCAGCTAAATTTTGCAAGCATCTCTTTTTTATTCAGCAATGGGATTTTCTTTAAAAGAGCTATATGAAGGCAGCACATTTTCAAGCTATAGAGCTCACAGCTGAACACTTAAACCTGAAGCTACAGCTTAGAAATGTGTGTGGAAGAAGAGCCCTACCTATTACCAATTATCTAAAAATAAAGCACATGAGCAACATCTTTCATGCTTTTTTTTTATTAGAGTTGCAGAAATACAAGAAAACAGCAAATATGTGGAGAGCAATGGAAAAGATTTTTAACAAAAATTGAAAAGTTGACGCTTTATTGCACATCACTCATTCATAATCGGTCTCCAAATCTCATATATGCTGTCTTCTCCTCTTCTCTTCTTTCCCGCTCCTTCTCCCAGGCCAACTTTTGTGCATTACCCTTTTCTTTTTTCCTGTCTGAGGACTGCTCTCGTTGCCATCCCATTCTCTGTGTAGCTAGCGCCTCTATTCTTATTCCTATTACATGTGAAGTTGTTACATTAAATTCAGATTAGAAAGATGTCTTTCATTTGACTTTGTTTCATGGCTTAGCTATACTTTTTTTCCTGGAATTTTTGTTCATTTGTTCATTTGTTTATAAAGTGCTGCAATATAGCAAGCCAAATACAAGAACTGAAAGAGATTAAATGAAATGTTAGATCACATCTAAAATTGACATCCTCGTGTTCTATAAAGGCAAGATTGACAGCTGCTTTTGGTCGTCATTTTAAAAGCAAGTCTTCCTTCTTTCTCTTTTTTTTTTTTTTTCTCTAATCAACTATACTGTAATCCATAAATATATACCATACATTCCAGTCTTGTTTATTTTTAGTGACAGTTTAAAGAAAGTAAATAACTTGCTGTCTTATTACTTACAGAGTCCTCTTTTTACCATGACAAAAAAATAAAAGCCAAATGACTACAGCAACTCAGTTAAAATGTGAATTGATTATCTGTGTTATTGCTCTATGAATCTGAATCTGTATTTTTACAGGGGTAAAAATGTGATGTTTTCCATATTTCTGAGGTTTTTAAGAAGAGTTGGTGAAAAAAATAGTGATTTTTTTTAAAAAAGGAAATGCGTATTTTGGAGTTGTTTATTGAAATTCTATAATTTTTAACAATCTTGGTTTTTGGCAAAATACAATGGTCAAATAAGAGAAAATGTTGCTACTCAACCAAAAAATGCAGTTGAAATCTGGAAGTATATTGAAAAATAAAAACAAATGTTGATTCTAATTTTTGTACAATAAAATTAAATATTTCTGAGTTTTAGTGATTCAGAATAAACATGTAGCTGAAAAGCTATTCCTGCATTCATCTCACAGGTGTAATAACTTTGAAAACAGACAGATTCATTGCCAGTATTGTTTATCTATATAATCTGATTCCATCAAAAATACATAATTACTAAATGTTGAGAATCACTTAAAAGCATATTTCAAGTTGATGAACTGCAACATACAAATCTGTTTGTCTGTCATTTAACACTGTCATTTAACACTGTCTGTCATTTAACACTGAATTCTTTTATCTTAATTTATAGGACTGCATTTTCTATTCTATTTTGGTAGTCTCCGAATACCTGAAATTTTGTTGATCATTGTACATATAATAGGTGGTGGTTATGAGCATTTAAAGAGAAGGAACTACAAGAAAGGAAAGGCAGAGTAGATTATTGGAACTGCCATAACCTCATCTACTGAAATAACAAACTTTATGCACTCATGATGCAAATATATATGTGTTTCTCTACCTTCCTCTTCAATTTTTAATATAAATATAATATCTATTGATATTGCATTTAAAAATAACAAATGAATAGATTTTACATGACATAGAAAAAAGAGGCCATGCTATTGCCATAACTGAAGGAATCTCCTCAGTTTGTTGGACATCAGTAAATCTGATGCCTTATAATGTCCCAATCATGATAGATATTTCTACTTAAGTTAACAGCCATCAGACACAAATCTATAGGAAATCAAATCTGCCAAATTCCAGTGGGTCATAAATTATTTGTTTCTATTTTAAGAACAATAGGAAAAAAAAAAAAAAGTTCTTGTTGTAATCTGGGACCTAGAGTTTGGAGAATGGACCTGTCATATTGAAGTGAAAATCTAGTATTTTGGGAAAGAGTGTAAGAACTATGTGATATCTGTAGCTTTATAAACCTTCCTGCCCTTGCACACTTCTCTTAAAACTTATAATATTTTTAATTGCTTACTTTATCTGGTACTTTTCTATCCATTATGGTATCATATAAATATTGTTGCCCATATGATACCTGTGCATCACTTTACCTAGTAAACTTTGTACAATTATTTAAGAGTAAAGCCACTGTGATTGAGAAAGGTACTGTTATTATTTTCTAAGTGTTATATTCAGCATAAAGTGATTCCATGTCCCAGAAGAGGTCTTCCTACACTTATCAACTGTGTCAGGCTCTCTGATTCTGGTGCATGTCAGAAACACACAACAAACCACATGAATAACAGCCCTATTAAGTTAATTAAAGCAGAATCAATTCTAAACAACACTGGATACAACATTGGATATTTCTGCACAAAAGTCTTCAACAATGCTTCAGTGACTTTAATTTACATAACAGTTGCCTGTGCAACCTTCACCATTAACTAAAATTTTATTCTCCACAGAAATTTGTTCTTGTATATCCTAAAAAAAAGTATATAAATGTATATAAATGATGAATATAATTTGTTAAGAAGCTCATATTCACTGCTGATGATAACTGAAAACAGGAATACAAAGTATGGTTACTATTCCTTTTCTTATATGCAAACTAAATTTCTGGACATTTCAATTACAACTTGCTTAGGCATAACATTAAATCTGTGTTCTGCAGTATGTCAGCAAAATGAGTAGCATCCTCAGATCATTATCTTTCCTCTAAAATAAAATTTCAGGAGTGTAAAATCGCAAGATATTTAAACTGATGGCTTTAGCATACATTAATTAAAATAATACAAATAACTTCTACTGTACTTCTAAACCATGTCAACTTCAACTGAATAAAATTGTCACTATGATGTCCTTATAGAGGTATTAGGAAAAAAAAAGAAAAAAAGAAAATCCATATATTTAACATATATTCTGGAGTATTTATTTAAATGAAAATTGAATTCTCCATGTGTGTAGTTTTTTGAAAAGCTGACAACATTTTCAGCTAAACTGATTCATAGTGAAGGAAAATGACAGCTAGACAAAATTTCCCATTGCAACTTGTGTCCATGGACCCTGTTGCCCTATTGCTGTATGCCTCCAGGAACATTCTGGCTCTTTGCCCTTAATTCTCACACCAGGAAAATGAAGACTACCCCTTTTTACATCGAGATTTGTTCATTCTTGCATTGTATTAACTGTTAATTTCTTAGAGTGTTATTTTGCATTTGTAGGGTGGTTTCTTAGCCTTTGTTGACATTCTTTTGTCTAAATATAAGGTACGTGGGATTTTGCTGCTCAGATATTGCTTATACTGTATGTAATGGGGGCAAATGAATCTTTCAAATGCCTTCTCAAGAAGCAAAGATTCTCAAATGGGGCAGAGAAATGGCTGGCCCTTTCAGAGCAGTGTGTTAACACTTTAGTCAACTTAAATCCAAATAAAATGCCAATAAGCCTAGAAATAAAAAGTAGCATGCATTGGAAAACTACATCTGTAGGAAAAACAGACTGGATAACAAGGGAGAAATATGGAAGAATTAGATATCATTAAAAAAAAAAAAAAAAAAAGGTGTCACCTCACCAAGCACACCTATTATTATTATTCAGTCAGCAAATCTCTCCAGATACCTCTTGATGGAAAGTTAGAATAAAGATTTTCAGAGATATATATGGCTAAGGACTCTGTTTAGAACCAATAACCTTCTATATATGATCCTATTCCTCAGTAGTGATAGTTTACTAGTAATAATTCTGATTTTAAAATATACTCCTGATGGATAATAGACATACTCGTAGCTTACAAGGTATACTTACAAGCATTGTAAGCTTTACAAGGGTCAAAAGGAATTCTTAATACAAACAAGATACTAAACAAATATATACACACACTGCACTATGAAGATAACATGACATTTGAAACTCTTTTAGAAATAGGTAAAGAAGTAAGCAAGCCATTAGGCTTATAGAGAGAGAGTGCATCATAGTTATTCTTTACTATATATACTCAGGACCAATTTTGCACAGTAGGACTTCTCTTCCCCGGAACACTTTTAGTTGCTGCAGCCGTGCAGCCTGTGCATGTCTGTGCACTTGAGCCAGTTGCTAATGTCTGAACATTCACTAACTCAGCTGCTATAGATATATCCCAGGAATCAGGGCTGTCAGCCTGTCCTCCTGGAATAGCTCCGATATAGTGTCCACCAAAGATGGACAAAATTCTAAACCCCACAGTGCACTAAAAAAATAAAGGATGCTGTTAAATTTCCATTACCACCATCTCAGTGGTAACAGGTACACTTCAGATAGATGCATGATTCATGAAAATGAGTTATTAATTATAAAGGACTGTCTCAAAACGCACTTAGCAGATGTCATCACAATTATTTAAGTGCCACTTCAAAGTGAGTAACATCAGCAGTGTAATTATCCCAAGCAAAGAAAAAAAATCCTCTTTCTATGTTAATCTAAGAAGTACCTTGTATTGAACTTTGTAGAGCCTGACTGCTGGGTTATAAGAATGATCTTCCATTAACCTTTATGTAGATAGATCCTTGATTAATGCTCCCAGAGGCTACATATTACTCTAAGAAACCTACTTGGAAATGTTTCCCAGGAACAGAAAGAAGATGAAAAATAATCAAAATTCACTAATTCTGAATGTTTGGAAGATATTGTTTTCCTTCCAAGTGGTGTATTTACTGTTTTTATATAAAGAACTTCATCTAATAAGCAAATTATTTCCAAATAACGTCAGTATCTTGACCCCACATGCTTGCTCTTGGTTAGCCCTAAGGCTGTTACTAGGCTTCCGCAGCCAAAATTACATAATGGCAATGAAGCGCACCGACCATCCATTTTTTTTATTGAGGTTCATTTCTCATTTGTGTATCGATACGAGTTATGCATAACCAGCACTTTGTTCTTTGTCTTTTCAAGAACTTTGCTTTCCTTCTAAATGTTTACTCATTTGAAACTAAAGGGACCAAAAGTATTCACTGTGAATGTGTTGTTTATATATGTATATAATCTTTGGTATCTTGCCTCACCCATGATGTGAGCACATCCAGAGTGTGATTGAGTATGATGGTAGATCTCAAAAATCCTTAGAAAGGTATTCCATCAAGTCCGGAAATAATATGAATTTGGTATTTGGGTTTAAGGAAGTTCTGTGGGCTGGTCATACCTGTGCTTGCTTATAAGAATGTCAGCTAGCACTTTTTGCTTCACAGCTTAGTTCTATAATTGCACTGCTTATGCTTCAAAGCTGTCATAAAAATGTGTTATTGCAATTTAAGAAAGTTATGAAATTTATGAAAATAAAATAATAATTCAGGTGACAGAAGCATAAACAAAACTGATACTGTTGCATCTAAGGTAATGGCAATCTTAGATTTTCATGTAGAAAGGGAGAGATAAAGTTTGGGCTTAATGCACTTCTGTGTGTACATGTTCATGGCTACAGGCATGCTAGGTGCTTGACTCACTTGCTCTCATAAAAAATCTGATGCGACCTGAGATAGCCTGCAGTTTTCTGCTTGGTTTTCAGCTCAGAAAAGCTCAGATCTACTCTAGTTCCCTTGTCTGAATGGCTCGGATATTCTAACGCTCTATCAAATGGTACTAGGCATCTCTGTTTACACATCCAAATCAACATAATGTTGAAAGGAATGTATCTTAGTGAATGAAGTTCTGGCCAATTAGCCAATCCACTCAATGAAGTCTTGAGAGTAATTCAGCTTATGTCTATAGAAGACGCTTTGTGACCGATCAGACTATTTACAGGTTTTTTTTTTTTTTTTGGTACTAGCTCAACTCAAATGCCTAGACTAAGAGGCTCTTTTCAGCTGCTTAAACATGTGTGTCTGGTCCCAGCTGTGATGCTAAAAAGTTGTCCATCTGGCTTTCAGATGCTGCTTAGAAAGAACATAGATTTCTTGTAAGCTGTAAATGTCAGATCTGCCAATACTGGGCAGATGTTTCCTTCCATCCCTGGAGCTTCTCAAATTGCACTAGATGCCAAATGAACTTGTAGTGAACTTGTGATGTCCACTGGATAGATATAATGAGAGCTTAGAGTCATATTGCTTGGGTGAACAGCTATGTGTAAACATCTACATTTAAATGTCTTAAATTCATAGTGTCCCTCTCTCTCAGCAGAGAACTCCTCTAAGCCACACAAAATATTCAGGCATATTTTGCAATCTCAGAATGTATTATTCAGAGATTCATTAACCATTTACCATTCCAGAAAAAACGAAATTGTACCAGAAACATTTTGCCCAGTGTGAAAGATCTGTTATTGAATAATGACAATCTTATTCCTTTTCTTGATTACCTATATAAGCATTTTTTTAAGGAAGTAACATAAGATATTTTTAGCCCATTAAGCTCAAACCATAAGACCAGTGTAATTAGCCAATTCTTTTTACATGATGAAAATTCAGATTTTCATACATACAAATGCAGAAATGTCCAATTCAAGTGCGTATGTTATGAAAGAACTAATACGGGATATTGATTGTTAACACAACCAAAGACTCTTCCATGTATGGAAGATATTCAGAGAACTTCTTCAGATACCAGATTGCTTAAGAAGAAAGTTTTAGGTTACGATGGAATTGTTTTGATAGAAGATAAACACTACCTCAGCCTGTCCTGAAAGCCAGGAACCAGCTCTGAACCAGTAAGCAGGTAGATGCTTTAACGAAGTAACGAATCCAAGATAATAAAACCTGTTTCTCAGGGTGGATAAGTTATGTCATGCTCAGACACTAATCAGTCTTTAATTTCCAGCTGAATTTCCAGCTAAATTTCCAGCTACAGTCAAGACTAGTTGCTTCAAAGAATGACAGCTTGCTTCTACTGTAATGCAGAAGCCCTAGAGTTGGAAATGTAAATCACTAATGATGAATTAATAATAACTTAAAAAAAAAAAAAGAAAAAAGAGATTTTGAGAGCTGGGTAAGGACAAGTTTTATGGCACATCTTGAGCATGTACAGAATTGTGTAACAATCTATTGCAGCTGCCCACGATAGGTAGAGCTATCTTTATATTGCATATAAGTCAACTAATTATACAGGAATACAACTGGATATACAAAACCAATCACTCTGGTATTCTGTATAGCAAAATATGTAAACATACTTATTATAATTAAAGGGAAATATATATTCTATTGGTTCTATTTGGCTGATATCTCACTCTAGAAGCTTAATTATAAATTGGATGCTATACTTCTACTTGTTATATAGATGCACCCTTAGATTTGACAGTATGGGAGAATTTGAAAAACTATCAAGATAGTGTTATGCTGAAAGTCAAAGAATAAAACCACATCTATAGGTGAATGATAACATATAATACTGGTTTTTCTTCTATTCTAGTAGGAATGATATTGACTATTCTTCAGCAAATGAAAATGTATAAGAGGTGCTGAAGCATGATAATCAAATAGTGCACTGAACATATGCTGTTTAAAACTAAGAATTAGAATATGGACAACATGAAAATTACTGGTCTGTATTCATCCCACTATACAGAAAGAAAATGCTTCTTTTTTAGTAGTATACTTTGGGTTGTTGAAAATAGAGAAATCCACAAGAAAGTGAGATTGACATAGGAAATTCTGCTTAGCTTTGCAACAAAAGCTATTAATAAAAATGAGTTGCCTCTAGTGCTACTTCACTGCATGAGTAAAGGTCTCTAATCTAATGACAAGCCATATACTAGCAAAGTTAGCCTGGAGGCTGAACATGGCAAGACCACTCTATGCTAAATTTCTTTTCATTCAGTCCATTTAGAAGATTAATCCATGTAACAGATCAGGCCACATGGTGTCACATCTGTTTCCCACTTTCTTTAAAGTATCTTCCTTCTCCCTTTCTCTTTTTTACATTTGGTTATTCAGAAGTTGTAACATATAATTTTTAACTACTTAAGAAATGTAGTGTAATTTGAATCCACTATGCTGAAATATAGCACAACAGCTTAAATATTGCTTTAAAAACAAAAATCTACTTTAAAGTCTGGAAAAAAAAATCTCTGGCTAAGTGCTGATTATCTGTGGTGAAGCAAATTCTCCTAATTTATACATTCAAAGATCTTTCTTAATCCATTGTTAATTCTATAAGCTGTTGCCAATTAATAAGCAATATATAGAAATTAGTAATATAGAAATAAATGATATATAAATGACAATAGATACCCTGAACTCTAATAAAGGGTTATTTTTACTAAAGAATGTGTGAAGAATGGCTCTTGTGCTCAGGTGTTTCAGTTCTCTTGTCTTGTCACAGAGAAGCCAAAACTTCCGTGATCACAAAAAGTCTTTTGTATTGATGAATGGAAAGTGCAGATCAAATAGGAAGATACCACCAACAAATCCACGCATGGACCTATCATGAAGGGCTACAAAAGGGGAATGTGTGAACATGTTCATATGATTAGAAATAAATGCATTTTATAAAAAAATTGTAGAAGAGATGCTAAGAGCATTAATAACTAGATGAATGATATGAACTTTCCATTGACAACCGCCTGAGACTGAAGATAATGTCTTTTCAGATAATTCATTTATTATTTGTTTTAAATGGCCTAGTATATAATCTGTTTGCATTTGAGTAATGTATAAGCATACAGAGTTGGGAAAACTTCTCTCATTTGCAAAATTAGTGACAGTGCCAGGGGCAATTGCTTTCTTTTTGGAGGTGAAAAACACTGGCAAAGATCAGTGCCTTCCAGTGTACTAACTTGAGGAAGTGAATATCTGTATTTTGTTCTTTTCCATTAAATTCTTAAGAGAAGTAAGTGTAGCATGATGCTAGAATGTGTCCTGGGTACAGCAGGGTCTTCATTCTGATAAGGAGTATACAGTATTACCACAACAAAAATAATAATAACAAATAATGCAGTCTTGTCACATATTTCTTTAAGAAACATCAAAATATGAGTGGAAAATTACTGTCTCTGGATACAAGCCATTGGTTTTACTCAAAACTTAAAAAGAGATAATGCTTCTGAATTGCTCAAAAGTTTGCAAGCATGTGTTCTGTAGACATGGGAAAAAAACAAGCCAGGTGCACCATTTTCTGCAGCAATTCAAGTAAGAACTAATTAAAACATTCAGTAACATTTATCTTAAAGGAAAAATGAAGCAGCCTCATGTGTATCAAGAACATTTTATCAAGAAGCATAATCAGTTGCAAACTCTAATCCTGACACACACAGCAATGTGTAAAGTTTATACCTTTACTGCGTAATCTTGCACAAAGAAAAAAAAAAGTCTCCCTCAAAATCTTTCATGTAAAGTGGAGGAAAATGGACACATTGCTGAAATTTTCATGTTCTTTGGAAATGAAGCAACTTTTCTAGAAGAAAATTGCAAGTACAGACCTAAATTCATGCAGGCATTTGTATAGGCCTCTAATTTCAGGCATGTTATTAATCTCCTGAGTCCATATGCCTGTATGCATCTAGGAACTATATTTAAATATCTTGCTGAATTGGGGTCACATAACAGCAATCTTCTGGAACCCATGCTTTGTCAGATCTTAGCTAGGAACTCTCTAAGAGTTGATATTGCTGCTACAGCTGACAGAGACAACTTAGAAATTGAAAAATCATAAATGAAAGCTGAACATTTTTAAAAATAAAATTGAACAAAATCCCTAAGGCAGATAACTGTGGAAACTTTCATGAAACAAGGAGAGCTGAAGACATGATTCTGTTTCATCACTAAGGACAGCAGTAAAACTATAAACCTTATGCTGGTATGGCATAGCCTAATATATTAAAAAGAATTCTAATGTCTTTCTTTCATCTTTTTTTCATGTTTTCAGAGATAAGCACTGTGTGAGATTAATATTAGAATGACAGGGACACTGAACTGGAAATTCATTGGGGGTTTAAAATATCAAGTTTCAGGCTTTACTGAAGGGATGGGAAAAATAGGAAACATGGTATACTCAGTGCAGTAGAGGAGTGAGCTGCTGATATGATGCCATTTTTTATTGGAAAAATAGGAAACATTAAAAAGAAATTAAGAATAAAGAAGGCTTACTATAAGGCTTTTTCTGGTGGGTAGTAATTCTAGGAATCTTTACATCCTTAGAAAATTTAGAACAGCAATAACAATTGTTTTATAAGCAATGGAGCCTTGTAGAGAAATCAGAAAATTAAGTAATCTTTGCTCAAGAATGTTTGTTTTCCACAAATAATACCAGTTTGGTTTTCTGCAAAGTTACTTAAAAGCTTTTCATGGAGAGAGTATATTTTAGAAGCAGTCAAAGAAAAAACACAAGAATACTGGAAAGCAATGTTACCTTAATGTATACCACTGCATTGTAAACTGACTGTATGAAAAGCATAAGGATGAAGTAATCTGAGCTGTGCTCTGCTGTTTGTAAATAGTGACTATTTTTCATGGTATATGATGTTATAAAAACATAATCTTGGTTAGTTACTGTTCACAAAACTGGTTGAATTTTCCCTTACAGAATATTGTCTCTACTGTGTCAGAGTGAAGGTATAGAAAAGTACAGTGAGAACCAGGGGTAAGGTTGCTACCACCCATCAGAAAACAACCTGCAGGTAACTAATCTTATCTTGCAAACACTTCACCTGCTTGTCTTTTTAATTTTTTAAATAATTTATGGCATTCCATCTGTCCTTACACTATTTACAATACATATATATATATGAATATGAGCATGTGTATTAAAGACTGTTGTTCCTGTGTCCCTTTAGTACTAAACTTTTCTAACTGAAATATTGTAGGTTCTCAGGTAGGAACTTTCTAAGAGTCCTATTGCTGCAGGTGGGAGTAGGTGACAAGGGAAAAGGAAAATAAAAATTGACTAATACGAGGTGAGCAAGTGTGAATATTGTGAATATATTCTGAATGTGTAAGTGCACATGTATATACATATATACACAAATATATACACGCTTACAAAATGTGATAGTGTCTGACCAGATTGTGTCTGACGAATATAATACTGACGGGAATGCACTTTTCACTAAATTGTCACATTTCCACTACAATTATTAAAGTGTCATTAGTGCAACTAGCTAAATTATTCACTAGAAACAAATTCTTAGCCAAACTTAATCTTTTTTTCCCTGTTTATAAAGAATATGCAAACCTACCCTGTTTTTTGGACTGATGAATTCATTATTTAATTAATTTCTCAAAAATATGCTAGCTCTGTATTTATTGCAAACTATTTACATTGCCCACTCAGTGAGTGTGGTATGTCTCACAAATCAAATTGGATGTTTTTTTTCTCTTTAACTGCATGTCTGGAACTTTTTAAAACTAGAGAAGGATGAATGGCAAATAACAAAGGGAAACAAAATACATCTAGAGTGAATTTTCAATATATCCTTATTCATGTTTAACTTTATAACGCTTTAAGGATTATGAATATTTTCATGAATATTTAAGTACTGTTATCATAAAGGACAAGTAACACGACCTAACATATGACAGTAGAATTTTTTTTTTTCAGTATAATATTAGTAGATTAGTTCTTTCTGTGTCTGATCAAATCCAATCTACATGAAGAACTTAAATATCCAAACCCTCAGGAAAAAGTTATTAAAATTATAGTGATTGTAGTGATTAAAATTATAGTGATCATCCGAGCAAACTTTATCATCATAATCTAAGACTACTTTCTGTGCTGAAGATATTTACAATGTTTTAATGTTTCACTATTCATAACTTCAAAATTTACAGCACAAGAATACCCAGTCCTCATCGAAAAAAGTTGATGAAAAGATAATTTTGGAATGCTTGCTGCTAATAATGTTTTTTTGTTTGTTTATTTGTTTGCTTCTTTTTTCTTTTCTTTTTAATGCAAATTGCTGGACTATGGAAGATGAAAACTTACAGCTGTTATTGAATTGCTGGAACCAAAAATATCATTGCTTCTAAAGATGGAATGAAATAACAAAGAAGTGCATATTTGTACAATTCAGTTCAAAGATTCAGCCTACACATTGCAAACTCTCCATGGAATAGTCCCTAACAACTTCAGAGAGCACCTCTCTTTCTAGCCAGCTGTAGTCGCTGGCGTAAGTGGAGAGATCAGGCAGTAGTTAGAAGTTCCTGAACTCTGAGGCAGAACTTTCACTGAGGACAGAAACTGATGCTCACAGATGCAGGAGATAGGAATCACATGGATTTCAATATTTTCTATAAGAGCAGCAACTTCTATTTGTTTTACATATTTTTCCTTAATAATTTCCAGTTTGCAGCAATCCAGCTGTGTTTCCTTCAGTAGGGGAACAAAAAGAGAAAAAAAACATTATAGATATTACTCTATTTAAATAGTTGAGAAGCACTTAAATGCTGTGAGGATGCACCTTCATGAACAGTTACACAGATAATTAGTTATACTTTTATGTATGGGATAGAGATCTGTTTTTTTTTAATGGTTGTGATTTTTTTTCCTTTTAGAAAAAAGCGCTACCACCATCTCTTCTGAGTCTTGCAATTTGAAGCGGTGTTCTTCAAATCTTGAGTCCACATTGGCAGAGCATTTGGCCTCAGGAAAAAAAAAAGAGTTATTAATGGAAAGCTGTCAAGACACAAACCATCTGCTAAGTACACATAAAAAAGGTCACAAAAATGCTGAAAAGAGAAGCAGGGCCAAAAAAAAAATGTATTAAACATTGAATTCCAGAGTGCTTTTCTGCTAATAGTAAATTGTCCTTCAAATCTGTTAACAGCAGATTGAAGATAAAGAAGAAAATTGGTCCACTGAAATTACAGCTGACAGAGGATATAAGGGATAAAAGAATGAGAAAAATGAGGACTTAGCATAAACAAAAACAAGGATCATATTTCTTGATGTAACTAAGAACTGAGGTAGTGTTATCTAATCCACTCTGTATCTAATATGAGATACAGAGTATATCATAATAGAAATTGAGTCAGATCCAAAATAGATGATTTTGCACTTATAGAATCATAGAATCATAGAATCATAAAATGCTTAAGGTTGGAAGGGACCTCTAGAGATCATCTAGTCCAACCCC
>VZSV01000126.1:272344-289159 GCA_013398735.1 Nothocercus julius | reverse complement strand
TTCAGGCACTTTTGAAAGTTATGACCTCTAAAACTTCCTGGGTTGACATCTAAAACTTCCTGGATTGTAATCCACCAACAAATATAAACCCGTATTCTCAAGGAAACTTTGGCAGGTATCTGGCTTGTTAGCTACCTCAACATTGCCTACATGCCATTGGTACTATAACCACTATGAAGCTGCTTTTAACATATTTAGGCACGTAGCTTCCCCAGGCACATAGAATCATATAATCCTATTTCCTCATCCAACCCCATAGGCATATGAACTTTCACTTGGGGGCAGCCACAAAACTTCCTGGAGATCTGGCTCTGGGATCATGAAACAAGATTCTCATAACAGCTCTTTCCAGTCCTATGCGGGCCAATCCCTTAGCAAGCTTGCCATCTATTTTTATGTGCACTTGACTATGATATTTTTGATGTAACTTTAGAGAAGCTGTGTTTCAAATCTTTGCTATGTAAACTTACTTGGGTCTTCCATATTCCAATACACTGATCTCCTGAGCACAAGGATATTGGCTGTTGGTGAGTCTCAGTATTTCACTTTAAGCCACTCCCAAAATATACCAGCAGTTACACATGTATTGAAACAGACAGAGTCTAAGATCAATGGGTGACCTAAGTGCTGTGGTCATATTAGCTAGTGCCTGTCATAAGCTGTAAGAAACATTCAGCATTAGGTACAAGGATTTAGACAGGTTTGTTTATTTGTTTGCTTAATGAGTAACCCATAGTTTATAGTGAAATTACTTAAATACCTCTGACACTGACTGATAGCAAAGGTTTCCATCCATGATGAAATGGACAGCATTGATCTCTGTTCTGAGCATCTTCTCTTGTCCCTTGTCAGAGGCAGGATCTTGCATCAAATGAATATTTAGGTTGTCTTTGCTAGTGTCCCTAAAAGTTTTAAGAACCACTGCATATTTTCCTTATGGTTTCAGTCATAATTATAGTCCATGCTCGTTTAGTTAAAAATAATTTAAAAGGATGCTTTTATATGATGAATAAAAGTTTAAAAAAATAAAATTCTGGAAAAACTTTTAATGGTCTAGGAAGTTCAGTGAACCTGAATCAGTGTATCTTGTTCTTGAAAAAGTCGCTTTTCCTCACCAGTAAAGCATTCAAAATGCTGTAAGAATCCATTAGAATATATTCATGGCTCAAAAACTGTTTTAGTTTCAGGTATGTGACTAGTTTCAGCTGATACTTGCCTGAGAAATCAAGGTTTATAATGAAAATGTTAATGGGTCCTTACCTATAGCAGAACAAATTGGAGAGTGAGATATTATAGAAAGTGAAGACAAAATACCGCACATGAGAAAGCTTGGTGTTTGCTGAATAATTTTCTGATAAATCTTAGAGGTTTGCAAAAAAAGGGATTTGAAAACAGCTGTACACAGAAAAAAAGGAAAAAAAAATGTTCACATAGAATTATCTTTAAGAAATTTCATGAACTTTAGAGGTTTAAAAAAATAACTAACAGATCAGATTTGTAAATTTATCTTCAACAGTTATAGATGAAAATCTTCAATTAAGTTATCTAGAGTTACCTTGTAGCTTGTAATACAGGCTTGGCTGTGAAGATGCAAGTCCTGTTAGTTTAAAATCTTAGAAGGGAGCCATGGTTTGGAAAATCTGGGCATACCTGATCCATCTGTACAAACCTAGAAATGCAAGACCTGCCAGCAGGAGTCTTTATATCTTCCCAGAGGAAGGAAAGGCTGGCAGCCCAGCATAGTGCTGTTTAGCCATTAAAACCTCTGAAAGAGCCATGTGCTCATGTTAGACTCTTCCTTCTTGTTCGGACTTGGAGCAGATCTGTTGGAGCAGAAAGTGATTATTTTCACCTGTTTTTTGCTTCCATGTGATTCAGTTAGTGAGTCCTGGGAAATATGTCTGAGTTTAGGAAACATATTCTGAAAACAGCCTCTGTATAGATTATTAGAGTAATTATTAAAAACTGCATTTATAAGTGATGTTGAAGAAAACTCACACTTCATATTTATTATTTCATATTCATATTTCATATTTCACATTTTCTGTTGACAAACTATTCTGTCAAACGTGATTATTGAGGTGACAAAAACTAATCTTCTTTTTCCTTCATTGGATACCCTTCTTCAAGCCAGAAGTAGATGACAGAAAAGTTTTCTAATGAGAACTGAATAGAATTTTCCTTCTTTACTGCCAGCTATTTTATTCTTCCTTTTCACAAAGACACTTACGATTCCTGCCTCCCCCAATTTTCCTGCCATATTCGTATTTTCGGCAACTCACTTGTTCTTTAAATTGAGTCAATTAGCATATAAAGGGCAACTTTTTCATTGAAGGGAATTTTTAAAATTTTTGATTTTGTGCCCTCTAGAAACAAGCATGCTTTTATAGTTTCTCTGCATCAGAACTGCAGCAACGTGGATGTCAATCTGCCCATGTTTTTGTATCAATGTGAACTGTTTGTTTGGCACCTTGAACAAATGTGATAGCTGGCGTTCAAAGGATATATATTTTCTATTCTTTTAGTTTTAAAGAGAACTCGATTATAAAGTGACATATATTGTCTTCTTTAGGGTCACCTGATGCTTCATTGTAGCAGTGTGTGATTTCTAATGTGATTTGAAAGAACAGGCAATGAGAGAAGTCAAAAATAAAGACCTTTTTTGCTTTTATATAGTTAATCTGGATCCTTCAGCTTTATGAGTTTCACAGTGTTTAAATTCTAAAGTTAAGGAATTTTTTTAGCTCAAAACATTGCAACAAGCAACGAGCAAACTAGTCTTTTTTTTTTTTCCAGTGTAACAAAAAAAGTGTTTTTCTTAAAAAGCATATTTTTGCATTTCTATCCTTAAAATATTGTTTATCCTAACAAGAACATATAAAGCTGGTATTTAAGATAGCCATTGATACATTTTATGTAGATAGCATGATTATAGAAATTCCTAGAATTATTAAAAGGTAGGAATCAGGACTGGAAAAATACTATGACTCTATGACAGGATTTTTAATGACAGAGCATTTGTGTTTTTGTTCTGAAAATCTCAAACCAAGCCAGAAACTATGATTTTGGAAGGAGTCACACACAGATATCTGATATTATGCTCATTAAAGTTGAAAATGAATCTGATGAATCTGATTCTCTTCCATGAGATGAAAGCAAATCTAAAGGAAGTGAATTATGCAGACAGTTTTCTTTTCAATATCTCAAGTGCAATTTTAGACTATCTCTTTAAGCTGGTTATACCATTCTCCAGATTCATGGGAATGAAATATACTCTCAGAGAATGTCCTGAGACATTTAAATATTCTTTAGTTGTTGTTTAGATGCTTAGTCTTTTTAAGAGCTAGAATTACAGGATAATTGTCTTCTGCATTTTGTAAATGCAGAATTTAAGATTTATATTGTTGTATTTGATTCAAGTTTCTAATTTGTTAGTCAGTTGGACTTACTCTACTGAAGACAATTTGGAAATTCACATGAACTCTTTCTTAATTCTAGTTCTTTTCCTCAAACTTCTTTATATATCCTGTCAGAAGGAACAATACCAGACTGACCCTATGTTCAAAAGTTATCTCTTGACTTAACCTTGTGCTTGTCCACCTCCTTTGATAAATCTTCCAAAGTATGTCTACATTTACAAGTGCGAGGCCTCTATAATCTTGTTTTTCTTCTCCATCTCCACATTACTTAAAATTGAGGCTGTTTTAGTTCTTGCCTGTTTATGCTTTTGATTCTTCCAAATATTTCTTACATAAATCTCCCAAAGTGCTTTGTAAACATTCATCATGGTTCCTCATATTTTGGTTAATTATGCTGTCTTAAAATCATTTAGCAATATTCTCTATTATCTGAAATGCAGATTGTATCCTTCCCTGCTTTTCTTAATTTATAGGGCTGTGTTCATTCTTGCTTTTTCTTGAAGTCATGTTAACTATAATGATAACTTTTCTGATGAGTTATTTTCATACTATCTCTCCAGATATTCCCTTTGTATAGGAAAGGTATTGTATTATCTTTAAATCTCCCACTTCACTGAAACTCGGTTTCTCAAATCTCACCTCTGCTATAGATAGAGACAAATATACAATCTGAAGAAGATATAACAAACAAGAAATTGTGAGTATGGTTAACAGCTGAGAATTGTTCTTTCACATGCGATGTCTCATCTCTTTTGAACCAGAGCTGTAGCTGCTATATTAGTCATACCTAACTGATATTTCATTTGAGATGAGGGAGAGAGGATGACATATTACATCTCTTGGCACTAGTATGTGCAATTAGCACAATTCTCTTCCTCTTAGTTCTTGTCTTCTCCCTTTGAAGAAAAAATTATTTGCTATTCATTCTCAGGCTTGTGGTATGTAAAACTCTAATAAGAAGAGACTGTTCTTAATTTGTGTTCACATGACTGTCACAACAGGTAAAGCTTGGTGGTGGTCTGAAGACATGTAAGTACACGCATACTATTACTACTAGTAGTAGTAATATCCAGAGGTAATAGTGGTTAGTAATTCTGCATGATGATATTTGTCCTGTTGAAATAATTATTTGCTAAATGAATGGACTACTCTGAATAAAAACAATTCATGGAGAATAGCATTAAATAGCTTTAAATAATATAGCTTTAAATAAAGCTGTAGCAATAGATTCTTTTGTGAATCATGCATATTATCTATACACATTTTCCTTCACTTTTATCTGTAAAACTCATTTAAGAAACATATCTGTGATCTTTAGAACAGTTATATTATCTTTTAAGTATCATTCTCTTCAAAAGATTCATTTTAAGTAATCTTGTCTGGAATATATTCTCATATTGTAAGATCATTCCACTTTCTGTTCAAACACTGGAGACACCCTATTCTTCTAAAATATCACGGACCTTTTATGATGTCTCATGGAAAAAAAAAAAAAAAAGCAAAGTCACTGAGCTTTATTTGATTCATATTTATCACATCTGCTCCAAAGATGGACTCATTATACTCAGTGAATGCTCCATGAAATTGCTATGGTAGCCTGTTTTATTCTAATTGTCTGTTATAATTACAAGTACCTGACAAGCTTTCCAAAAATAACATTTTGAATTCTAAACTCCATATGCCATTTCTGTTTTTCTGATAAATCTAACCTCACTTGTGGTGGGCATGATGTAAATGGGTAGCTTGAATTGTAGTATATGTATTTATTTATTTTTATCTTTCTTGTCATGTTAGGCTATTCTATGACATGATTTATATACTTCTCCTGCACTGGAAAATGAGGATGAACCTTCTTTAAACTAGACATGTGATTGCACTATAAATGGCTCTTAGGAACATCAGACACTTCAGTTTCCGTAATAAATATTGTCAACTTTATCTCTTTGAAACATGTGGAAGAAAAAGAGTCTTTGAGGTAGCTGTAACATTGAAAGTCATAATTCTGTAAAACTTGTCACATTCTTTTTGGTTCCCAAACTGGTTTCAAATAGCTTCATATAATTTTACAATTCAGTTAAAGCTATTTCCATGGGTAAGGTTCTGAAGAAGTCAATCTGTTGATAAGGTACTTGTTAACATATAGGTCATATATTAAGGTCTGGTCTAGTATAAAGAGCAAATGGAAGTTAACAATTATATTGAAAATATTGATAATAGTTTCAATGTAAACTGAAAGCCTTTAAAAGATCTGGGCTAGAAAATAAACTTTCTTAAGCTTTCTAGGTTATTCTTGATATAATATTTTTTCAAAGTTACAACTATAGGTCTATTATTCCTGATTATGATCTTCAAGACCATTTTGAAAGTTAGAATAACCCTGCTTGCACTGCAAGTATTTCAACAGCACGAGGAAGTGATTTATTGATTGCATTTTATTAATATTACCAAATCCACTAGCAAATTCAGTGATAAAAAAGAGAAAATTTCCCATTTTCATTCATATTTTGAATTCTTAGAGACTGACATTCACTCTTTAAATCATATAAAATGCTATGTCACTACCATCAAGTTTCTGGTTTTCATAAAAGATTATGCCATAAATGCCATAATAAATTATGCCATAAAATCCACCATAGATGTTAATGCACTGCATCAATTGACATAAAAATTACTCAATATCAATAAATACAACAAAGACTGTATGTTCATAGGAAGATGTTATGTCCTTTTCAGTGGAATTGAACAATAAATTAGCTTAAAAATAATCCAAAATTCAATATAAATGAGAACATCAAATGTGTTAGCAGTAGGTAATGATGAAACTACATAAATATTAGCATAAGAAAAACACTTGCTAAGATACTTGCATAAGTAAAAAAACATGACCCTATAAGATTTTCAGGTGAAAGATACTATTTTAGTATTTGGACCATAACATTTTAGCCTTTAATAACTGACCTCCTTATAGACCTTGTTGTCCAATACTACTGAATTTTGCATTGATACAAATTCTGTACCTGTTTGTGTATCCATTTCTCACAATGAGATATTTACATGAAGATTTATTCATGTGTATTTTTACACTGCTTTAAACAAACCCTTTGTATTTAAACACACTGGAAATAAACAAAACAAACAAACAAGCACAACAGGAGCATTTTCTTCTATAAAAGTTGTTGCAAGGAGAATGGAATAAACTGTAAGTATACATATGGAATTCTTTAAACAAAAACAGATTTGATAGGAAGTTTTTTCAATACTTTTTGCTGGTTTTGAGCACAATGTTGGGGAGGGAGGGAAAATGATTTGGAGGATAATAAAATAAAAATATATGTTAACAGTAAAAACAGAGGGAAAATGTAACAGTAAAAATGCAGAGGGAAAAAAGTAAGAACATAGTGAATATATAAGCTATCTTCAGCTACGTTTACACTGGAAGCTATTTCCTTCATCAAAGGAGCTTTTCTCCTTTGGCAGAAAGATGAAAGCAGGAGAGCTCTTTTTCTTCTTTTGACTCTCCTCCTGCAAGAAATAGAAAAGAGGAGGAGCCAAAATCAAACAGGTGAGAGAAGAGAGGAAGAGTAGGAAATGGGGTCACTAAATAGGCCAAACTAGAAGCCTGAAGATAAATTAATATTGCACTGTCACACTCTGGTGAAGGTATGGAATCTGCAAAATGCACAAGTAAAATGCAACGATATCTGTAATCATAACTGCACAAGAGCATAGACATGGTCATGACTACTCTGTGGAAAACTTTTGGAACTTTATTTTCATTTGAAATTAACACAGAGATAAATAAAGAACCAAAATACACTTAAGAAGAAGAAGAAAAGATAAAATAAAAAAGCAGAAAGTGCTCTGAGGCTCACTTGACAATATTCTGTAATGGCATGAGGGGAAGTAACTCCTACTCTTCTTGAAGATGCCACACCAGCATAAAAAAATCTCAGTCAAGTTAACTTATGGTGGCTGAAAACTCTTTTGGACACCTAGGAGATGCATTTTAACAACTTCTATTAGGTGCTACTGTAGCTAGAGTATGACAAATATGATCCTTCTTTCTTCAGAAATATGAATTTTATTTATGCACATACAAACACTGCTAAAAATTCAGCCTCAGGAAGATATTGGATAGTAACTGTCTGTATTTTCTCTATCTTGAAAAGTGGTTCACAATAATGATTTTATAATCCTCTTTTTAATAAAGTTTTACAAGTGTTTCTTTTACCCTTCCACGCAAAAAAGAAAGTTTGCGCTGACCTTGTTAATGAAGTAAGTAACAAAATCTGGATTTTGTTAGCAGCCTGCTGGGACTCCGGGCAAGTAGTGGAAGTGTTAAGAGCATAATAAAATAAAACAAAGTAGAAATGACAGAATTAGTGTTTACACTACTAGGTGAAGAGTGTGCATTCTTTTTTGTTTTTTGAACATGAAATCATCAAAGAAGTTTACCAAGTAGTTTTACTAAAATGTTTTGTCATGAAACTAGCAAGTAACACATCAAGAATGATTTTCATTGCCCTTGTTTTTCTGAGAAAATCTTTGTCTTTCATAGCTCCGGAAGAATGTCTCGCTCCGAAAGTTTTTTCTTGTTGTGAGTAATGGAGACAGAACTGAGTCCAAAGGAAACAAGTTATTTTGGGCAATGGCTCCGCAAGGTGTACGTGACAAAACCGCATCATTTTTTTTTTTTTCGTTTTTTTTTCCTGAAACTGAAATAGGGACCTTACCAGAACGTTCATTGCTCCCTTGCAGCTCTCTTGCGCAGAGATTTCTCTGACTCGTCTCCCCATTCTTAGTGCTCTGAGGGAACAGTACACAATATCCACAGACTTGGAAGCAGCATTATGAGGATGCGGAACAGATTAATATTAAGGACAACCATGCCATGCATCTTCTTATTGTCGCACGTTTCAGGCTTGTTGCTGGAGATATGTCAGATCTGTCTCTGTGAAACAGCTTTAAAGTGCAGTAGTGGGTTTAAAATTGTTATTCTGGATGAAAATATGAACCATGTAGCATGGTTCATATGAACCTGAGACATCTATTAATGTTTGGTTTAGTGGCTCCTGGGAGATGCAATCCCCTCCATCCTTTCCTCTGCTAGTGAATGAAGGACACCTGAGAAGTGTCGAGCCAGTAAAGACCAGGAAAAAAAAAAAAAAAAAAAAAAAAAATCCCCACTGGACTAACAACTCATACTTTCTTGCTCTAAATAGAAGGAATATCCTGCTCCTTCAGTAGTTCTGATTTATCAGTACAGGTATAGGTCCTATTTCTTTGGAAACCACAGCAATGTTTCACCTAACTTAACCCATAGACATGCAAAGAATTCATATAACTGGTATCAGTGCATACATCAATATAATTTATTCCAGTAAGCTTTGTAAGAGAAGTGATTTGCCTGTCCAGTTTTTAAGCTGGGACAGTGTCTGTTTTTGTCCCCATGCTTTGTTGCACTGAAATTGTGCTTGAAGTAAATGCATACTGTGGGAATAACTCTTGGTTACTGGTGTTAAACTTGATTGTTTCTGGCTGTGAGTTGAGCTGCTGGGTTCCTTCTGCAGACTAATTATTGCCCACCTGTTTTTAAAGCTCTGCAGACCTTTGATGAACTCAAAAGGCAGAACTAGTCCCATGCTGGCAAGTTGTAGCTCCAACCGCCCCTTTTAATAAGCTACGTTCCTCTTGCTTCTAAATTTAGCTAATTAGCTTTAAAAGGGAACAGCTTGCAGGCAGTCGTAAGGTGAAAGTCAGAAATCAGATATTTTCATGCAAGGTGTGAATTGCTTTCCCATCAAGGACCCAGAAAACATATAATCATGTTTTGCAGGATCTTAGATATATTTTGTCCTCTGTCATCTTCCGGCATCAGGAACGTTAACTCCTGCGCGTGTCTCCTGGGGGTTCGTGTTACTGAACGGTTGTAGGACGTGCCCTTTCCCATGGTGTTCTCTAAGATTTGCCACAGCACAATTTTGCCTTCAGCATCACCAGAGTTCCCCAGCATGGGCCCACACAGATCAACAGTTTTGCTGAGCTTCATTTAGATCAAACTATTTGGGTTTGCTGCTAGTATCGGAGGGCAGGTTTCTTAGCTTTCCTGACACTTACTCCTCAGTACTTGACAATTCTTATTTGTAAATGCCCAATGTCACCCTTAAGGCACAGGAGGATGACTTGGCTCTGAAAATGTTGTTATTCTCCAGCTGGTGGTAAAAATCTTGTCTTGCTCCTCCAGAGCTTCCATATCCTCCTGATCTGAAATTGTGTTGGGTGACCCCCCTCCTCCGCCCCCCCCACTTTCCCTATTTGATTTGTTCAGCTGTTTGTTCCTTTACAAATTTTTTTGATTCGTTTTATGCTTTCACATAATACTGATGTCCTGAATGTAAATACTAATTCTTTTCCCTTAGTTATAAATATAACCAGAGAGTTGTTCTGAACAATTAACTATGCCAGAATTGTGCTGTAGCCAATTAAACCCTATTATATAAAAATTCATTTATATTCTAAGCTGATATGTGGTAAGATAGGGGTAATTATTCATTGTATATGCTACTTTCCAAGGAAAAGAGAATTCTTTGATTTATATTCTTGAATTTATTAACTGAAGTACATTTACTCCTCCATAAAGCCTTCTCAAATTATGCAGCGTGGACACAAAGGTTAAACATAATACAGAAAACTTGAGTTCAGCTTCAGCTTTCAGTTATCCTTTTAAAATATTGTGACAGTCAAGACCATCAAAAGCATTAATGCAGGAAGAATTGTGGTCACTTAATGTAAGAGATGTTTTTGTTGTTGTTTGTGTAATTACTGAAATTTCTTTGAAGACCATCTGGAAGATTTGACCTCAGATTTACTAGTGCGAAACAGGAGTGTCTGATCTTTGAGTAAATGTTGAGCTTTGTGGGCACTATGCCAGAAGGTGTATACCGTGTCCTCCGCAAACGGGATCAGTGTGCTGATTGTCCAGACCTGTGAGAGAAGCAAACTTGAATCCGTTCCAGCTCAGCTTTCCAGGCTCGTGCGGACAGCTCTTGCTGTCAAAAATAGTTCACAAATTTCACTGTGATTTNAAAAAAAAAAAAAAAAAAAAGAAACAACACTCAATGAGAAACATGAGACAGAGTATAAAAATTTAATCAGCTGAAAAAGAACAAACTAAAGGGAAAAATGAGAAGAGAAAGGAAGACACCACAAACATGAAGAAGTCAAAAGCATGTTACTAGTCATAGCTACATGATATCCAGCTTGGTGACAGTAATGTAAAGGACAATTATATTCTTGCTTTCCATTCAAAGTGTTTCACTGAAGAAGCGTGTACTCTTGACTGTATGCTATGACTGATATATTCAGTGCTTGATTTCTTCTCTCATCTTCCACAGTTGCTTTTTCTTTTGACACTTAAAAGCGTTATTTTTATTGCTTTGAGGCTAACGCTTCTTGCTCTCCTTTTACTGAGGTACGGCAGGGTGGGATACCTCCCATCACACACAGGAGCAAAGCTCCTCTTCCAAGGCAGAGGAAGGCAGGATCTTCCCACTAGTCCCTTTGGTTAAAACAAAAACTAAGGTCAAAAAACTACAAGTCATAATTTACTAGTTCCATTTTTTCTCCAGCTACTACATGCATATGCTGAAAAGTCCATACGTCTGTCTTCTTCCACATATTAAACCCCATGCTCTCCTGCAATTGAAATAAGCTATTACTTTTTCTATGACTGTAAAACTAAATGAAGTGGAAAATATCAAGAAAGCCTAAACAAAATCTTTTTCCAAGTATCTAGACGGTTATAAATTAAGTAATCTAAAATACAAAGACACACCACTGGACTGAGTTACCTTAAAAAGATTTTGATGCATTAATTAATAACTAGTATTAATAATAAGTGTTAATACATTATTTTCAATGAGATATGCTGGTAATGAAATTTAGAATAAATATATGTAGTAATAAATATGTTATATTAAAATCCATTAGTTGGACACATTGGTTTATTGACGTATACCAATTATTTTGCAAATTCAGAAGATAGCAGTAAACCACAATTAGAATTTTATGTAGCATAATTAATCTATTAAGCATTTATATTTAAACTGAAAACTATCCTCCCTTTCTTCTTTTCAAATAACAATTTAAAAAAAAAAAGCAGAACAAAGGAGTAAGAAGCAAAAATGAAAGAGTAGATTAGTCACTTTGCACTAGAAAATGAAACAGGAGATAATTCTGATTACAATTAATAGAGGAAGAGATTAATTATTCAGACTATTCAAGGCACTTGGGCATTATAGTGCTTAGTCTAGGAGCACGTAGTTAAAAATTTACATTTTATTCTAAGTTTCTTTTAGAAAATTGATCAGCAAAAATACTTATTCTTTGCAAGTGAAACTATTTTATCAGGTAGATTTGTATGGTCTTGTATTTAAGAATACAAGAATCCTTTGCCTCTTGGCTGGATTGACAGCATATTTTGGTTTGTTAAAAGAGCTGAGTTTTCAGCCAGACCTATGAAGTATACAGCATGAACAGTGAGGAAGTCTGGTTTAAAGTTGTACATGGAAAATTATCATGTGTGATGCTGAAGCTGCCTGGTGTAAAGATTTCTGCTCATATTCTGTAGCTACATAGCATCTCAGTCCCTCTTCCTCTCCTTTCTTTTCCCAAATGATAAATTTGAATTAGGACAAAAGTAATCACATATTATATAGAATTAAATAAGTTTATGGAACTATTCTAAAATCCAGTAGGGAACTGTGCTCAGTTCTACTATCCTGAAGGAGAAACCATTACCACCAGAGTTCATTTTGCACAGTAATTTCGCTCCATTTCTTACAGGACTGGTGTTTTCTTCAGCAGCGCAGCATTTTAGAAACAGCAAAGCCTTTACCATTGTCATTTTTTACCATTGCTTTATTAAGTCACAATTAGGAGTAACATGCTGCAATTCCACTTGAGTAAGTTTTGCATTCAGTTAGCAGGTTTTGAAATTATAGCTTAATTTTCAACAAAGAAATCAGTTTTAAGGGATCTCTCTGTCACATGTTCTTCATACTAGAAAATAATAAGAAAGCCCTTAAAGCCCTATTAATCCACTCTACCATAGAACTGGGTGGTGCTTAACTCTAAATAAACCACTTCTGTAGCCAAGATATACAAAAATAGAATAAATGTCCTAGTGTTATGTGCTTGATTTCCTCTGATTTCCTTCTTGTGCTGTGTCCTTTTGCCCTGTTTCAATGGGAGAGATGCTGGGCATCCCACTTGATCTAACCTGCACCTCTAATGAGAGGCATGTGTTTTGAAATCTCAAAACCTACTAAAGATCTTGTCCTTTTCAGGTAAATGCTTTCATGTGTTAATGTCTCTGCTTAAATGCCAACACTCTAGCAGAAACTTGAGGTCAGTATTGTCTTGTCCTGTCCTGTTTCCCAGTGGGTTTGTGTTAGACAGATTACAGTGATACTAACCCCTTGTTTTTAAGCTTTCTCTGAGAACAGCTTCTACAGCTTCTTGATGAATCCCAGACTCCTCAAGAGGATACAGATGTTAGTCCTATTTAGCTGTTTTTTTTTTTTGTTTGTTTGTTTTTTTGTGGTAAAAATACCTAAGTCTGCTAGTCTGCTAGTGGGATTTCAGTTGGATTTCCTGGGAAGGACCAGAAGTAGACCTGGAGGCATTTTGGAAACAAGAATCTTGAAAATTGGGAACACTCTCAAATATCTCTGACTTTATATCACGGTTAAAATGGGTTTTGAAGATAGCATTTTTAAACTTGGTTGCTTGACATGGGCACCTACATCCTATTGGGATACCTACTACGGGTGTAATTTCAATAATAATTCAGTGTAAACTCTGACTACTTTTTTACTGTAGCATTTAATGTAGGTGTATAGTATATAAGATACAAAACTATTTTTTTTTTTTACCATAATTTGGATTCATTTGGTTCTTAGTCTCTGTCCTATAAAAGTCTGACTAGACTTCGTGTGATGAAGGATTTTCCTGCCACACTAAACTAGCCATATAAAGTTTCAGTTCAACACTTTATTTCATAAAAATAGCATCTAAACATCCATGAGTGGCGAAGTGAAGGTCCTAGAGTAAATGACTTTTAAAACATCAGTCTGACGAAAATGGCATGCTAAAAATAAAAGGTGGTTGATATGTCGGTTTCTTACTTGGTATTCAAATATTTTAAACTCCTTAGTACCAGAGTTCTGACTCTGAGACACAGTAATGAGATCTGACATACAGAGACAGCTACACAGTAATGAGGAATAATTGGTTGTAATATGTACTCAGTGCAAACTGCAACAGTACAGAATAAAATGTATTTTGCATTCAACAGAGTATGAGAGTCAATGAAAAGTTTGTAATATGTGAAATGACATGTAGAGCCGCAAGCCATCATAAACACCATCAAAAAAACTTTGCAACAGTCATTAAAAGGAAAAAAAAACTTAAATAAGTTGACAAGAATAAAAATAGTTACTACACTAAACCACTACATATTACAACTTCTACATAATTGATGAGTGCAGCTCTTTTGAGAACATGATCAAAGAAAACAGGTGGATTATACTCCACAATAAATTTCATATACCTTTTTTTTAATCTGGTAGAAAAAGTTTAAAATGTAGTCAATGCTATAAAGATATCAGCATCTTTCTTTTACACTGCAATAGAATAAGAGGATGTCTCAAGGTCACTTAACGGTTTGTAGTTCTGCTACTGCCAGTTCTGTGCTATGTTCAGAGACAGCTCGCCTGCGTTAGACCCCATTCAGTCCTGTCACCAGCAGTGAGATTCCTCTGACCAAATCCAGGCATCTCTTTGTACATGTGGCTAGTGATCTACAACTCTCTTTATAATCAAAGGAGAGATTCATCTCATCCTGAAGTGGATGTCTGAAGTAGGTCATATGAATCATGCCCTAGATAAATACTAGATGCCTAGTATTTATTTCTTTCTACTAATCATAAAGGGATCATGGGGTGGGCAGGTCACAGGTAGGTATCACTGTAGTAAATATCTGTAAACAGGTTAGATGAAGAGCACCCAAATGTCCACCCTCAGGAATAAGTGATTGTAATAGATCAGTATTTATCATTATTTCCAGTGCGAACAAGTTTTCAAAGAAGATGTTCTTATCTTGACAAGCAACCTGCAGAGTTCCTTTGCTGTATTAAAATGTATTAAAAATGCTGATAAGAAACACAGGGTAGTCAATGCTTCTAACCGCAAAAATAAATGATGTGTTGACATTGGCAAATACTGCTGGTAATTAACAAATTTACTTTTTTAATTGCATGTCATCTTTGAATGGAAACAACAGATAAACCATCAGAAGAACCAGACCTATATAGCTCAACTGATAATTATGTTTTCTGGCACTGCTGTATTTTATCATATTAAATAAATTTGTATTGTATTATAAAAATTGTAGTGTATCATGTTAAACATGGAATTTATGTCCTTTTCACATATTCTCTGACAGCCAAGTTGTAAAAGCTCATTGAAAGATTCAAGTATTTCAGAAGTCAGTTTTATTCCCCAAATTCTTAGTGAGATGAGCAGCGGAACTGTTCACTACTTTGCTAACAGCTGTATATTGAATTTCTAAGAATTTGTGGATGGTGAAATTCTACACATACTTGGGAAATATGGCCTACAGAAGACAGAGCATTGTGCTGGCAGGTCTGATATGTTTTCCTGGCAGATATTCTCTGGATGAGGGTATTGAGCAACACATGCAAATTTGTCATGAAGTTGCAGTGCGAAAGAATGATCTCCTACCTATTTGATTTTGAAGTTTTTTATACTTTAGTTCAGTCCTTACACACTGTGACCAGTTCTGGGGCAGCTCCTAGCCACCAGGGCCAGTTCCTTCACTCGTAAGGGAGCAGGGCCCCGGCGGGGAGCATTGGGCATCACCACAGGGATGGGAATGGGGTCAGGGATGGAGGGGTCTGTGTCAAGGCAGGGTATGGGTGGTTGGCAATGCAGGAATAAGCACCACTGCAGTGCCACCAGGGCAGTGACCGATGGCCCAGGCCTGGGCTGAGATGGGTCTGGGACTGGGTGCGGGGGTCTGGGGGGGCCAGGGACAGACGGGGCTGTCAGAGTCCTTGGGCTCTGACATGTATATGTTTCATAAGTTTCATAACTCTTTTATATTCAACTTATTAATTTCCTTCAGTAACCTTTTGTCTAAACTCAATTTCACATTTCTGGTGACCAATGAATCAGTTTTATAGCATGCTAAAAGTTTTTGTCTCTAATTATCTCAATTTAAATTTAATTGGCTTTAGTAACCTTCATGGAATTAATTTATCTTCTTATTCTGATTTCAGATTTGTCCACTTTTTTTTTTTCCTTTGCTGGGAGAGTTTGCACACACATTCACTATGATAAATCAAGCTAAACTAAGGTTTTTTTCTTGTTTTGTTAGTGATTGGTTTGCTGTGAAATGCACTGATTAATGGAAGCCCCAAAGGGCTGTTGTCACTGCATAGGTAGCTCAAGGAACTGCAGTGGTGCTTCCTCTCCTGTCCCCACACAACTTTCCCCCAACACAACTTTCTCCCATCCACACACAACTTTCTCTAGCACTTGTAAAGACATTTCCTAACATCATACCAGCTAGGCTGGTGGAAAGGATTAGACTAGAGCAGAATTGCAAATAAAGCAACAAAGGAACAGTGGTTCAGTTTGCAGCTGCTGCTAGTGCAGTGAATTGTGCAGGTTGCTTGTGGAGGGAGTGTATACAGCAGTCACTCGAGCATACTGTGTTCAAGCTACAACTTCGACCAAACAAAATCCTCACACTTTACTAGACAAACATTTTTAGTTTGCCAGAATAAATCCTCTAATATTAATCTGCTGCTCCACAGGCAGCTTAAGGAAACTTGAATGAGAACACAGTTCACAATTCTGTCTCTGTCAAGTACCTTAGAAGCTGTTTATCTTTATTTGGGTGTCTATATTTTTAAATATTTGTAAAACACTTGTATCTTCTGTATATTTCCTCTTTTTCATCACTGCTTATCAGATCTATTCCTCCAACTTCCTAAAAGCTTGGCCTGCCCTGCTCTGAATTTTTTTCTCATTCTTTTTTTTCACATACTTTTCAGACAGGTAGATGCCATGGGAAGATAATTGTATTTCAGATATTATCTGTTGCACTTAAATGGATGGTAGGAACATTCAATGTGAAATTAAGATATAACAGAAGATCTGAGGTGTAGCAGAGAGACAAAAAAACTGAAAATGATCACTGGAAAAAAAGCTGAATAAGTGAAAATAACTTTACTCTTAGTCATTGGTATTTTTCTCTTCCCCTTCCCTTCCCTTCCCTTCCCTTCCCTTCCCTTCCCTTCCCTTCCCT
>VZSV01000126.1:231940-272124 GCA_013398735.1 Nothocercus julius | reverse complement strand
TTTCTACCTATTATAAACCTATTATAAACCAGTCTTGAGAGAGAACATCTGATTCTGGGAGGTTATCCTTCAGGACGATGTGTTAGAATTTGATATACAATTTCTGTGACAATAACAGAAGCAGTATGTCTAAATTCCCAGTTTCCATACATTGTCATTACCAAGTAATATCAGTCAAAAAGCACTGGCCCATCTACTGCATGGGCTATTCAGCCTGGTAAGTATATTTATTTAATTATTTATAAATAAAACATAAACACATACATCCTATTTTAGACAACCTCCCCACACACCAAAACAACGAGAAAAGTTTTCAAAATAGTCAAACATTTTGGAATGTCTCATCACAGTTCTGCCTGAGCTTGCTAATTCAAAATGAGAAGAAATTGGGTGCATATTACCTAGAAATCAGAAATTGCATTACCCCAAAATGCAGTAGCTACGTGACGGCCAAGTGTGACATTCAGACCTAATCTAGTTTAGCTAGTTCTCTGTAGTGCCCTCACCCAATCTTTCTGCTGGCCTCTGGCTTTGATTTTGGCTTAGTAGGTATTCTAACCTTGGTCCCTGTTTAGGACTCACCATAGTGCTTTGAGATCAAACTCAGTTTGGTGGCTTCTTGTGGTGCATTACCAACTGCTAAGAGGATTTGTCACAATAGTACTATTGTGTCTCAGAGACTGGTTTCTAGAAATTCTTTTTACAGTCACATCTGTATTGGTTGACTCTCTCTTATTCAAACGAGTTATAGAACATAATGCTCCAAATAAATGGGTGGTGATAAATGGGGCCGAGGCTAGTGGGAGGCCTGTGGCCAGTGGTGTCCCGCAGGGGTCAATACTGGGCCCAGTGCTGTTCTGCTTGTTCATCAGTGACTTGGACAAGGGCACGGAGTGCACCCTCAGCAAGTTTGCAGATGATACCAAACTGGGTGGAGTGGCCAACACTCCAGAGGGCTGTGCTGCCATTCAGAGGGACCTGGACAGGATGGAGAGCTGGGCAGAGAGGAACCTCCTGAGGTTCAACAAGGACAAGTGCAGGGTCCTGCACCTGCAGAGGAACAACCCCAGGCACCAGTACAGATTAGGGAAAGCAGCTCTGCAGAGAGGGACTTCGGTAGTCCTGGTTGACAACAAGTTACCCATGAGGCAGCAATGTGCCCCCGTGGCCAAGAAGGCCAATGGGATCCTGGCCTGCATCAGGAGGAGTGTTGCCAGCAGGTAGAGGGAGAGGATCCTGCTCCTCTCCTCAGCTCTGGTGAGGCCGCACCTGAAGCACTGTGTGCAGTTCTGGGCTCCCCAGGACAAGAGGGACATGGAGCTTCTCGAGAGGGTCCAGTGTACAGCAACAAAGATGATTAAGAGACTGGAGCATGAGGAAGGACTAAGCGAGCTGGGCCTGTTTGGCCTAGAGAAGAGAAGATTGAGGGGAAATCTGATCAATATCTACAAGTACCTGAGGGATGAATGTAGTGAGGATGGGGCCAAACTCTTCTCGGTGGTGGCCAGTAACAGGACAAGGGGTAATAGGTGCAAGCTGAAACACAGGCAGTTCCATCTCCACATGAGGAATAACTTCTTTCCTGTGAGGGTGACAGAGCCCTGGCACAGGCTGCCCGGAGAGGTTGTGCAGTCTCCTTCTCTGGAGATCTTCCAAACCCGCCTGGCTGCCACCTTGTGCCACGTGCTGTAGGTGTCCCTGCTGGAGCAGGGGGGTTGGACTAGATGATCTCTAGAAGTGCCTTCCAACCTCAATCATTCTGTGATTCTGTGATTTTAAAAGAGCTGGCACATCCTCTCATGAAGTTAATATATAAGCAGGCAAATATTTACAGTATCCTCAAAGATTCAGTTGAAATATTAGCATCTTTTCTATTTGAGGGAAAAAAGTAGTTTTTCACCTGAGTTATTACATTTGCTTTCTTCTCATCTATAACCAACATGATTTATCCCATAGTACATTTGGATTATCTCCTTATTGTCCCTTTTCTCTCTTCTTTATCATTTCACAGAGCCTGTGACATGGTGATCAGAAATGTGCTGACAACCACCATATCCTATCCCAGCTGTGCTGAGACAAACTTCAAGCAGTTCTATTTGAATTAACATCAATAGGTTCATATACTTATTCAGACTTCTCCACATCTTTTAATAGTCTTCCCTCTTCTTTCTCCCTCCCACACATACTCCCCATTTACTCTTCACCAATTTCTTTATGCTTTATTTAAAATATAAATCTTCTTCAAGAATCTTTCTATAAATTTAGCCTGTTTTAGCTTTTTGTACAGGATAAAAGCACTAGGAAATACCTGTTAATATAGCTTAAAATCTGTGGGAGGAAGGACAAAATAAGTTTGCTGACTCTGGAATTTCTGCAGTTGAAAACTGCAGCAAAGCTCTGAAGGATTAACTGAGGAGGTTAGGAAATCTCATAGATAGCTGTTGGTTGCTTTGACATTGTATGAACCCTCCAGTGGGGCAGAAGTCGAAAAAAATCACTTCAGGAATCCACAGTTGCTGGTTCCCACAGTATCTCTGCCTAGCTAGGAGAGGTGGAGGGTGCACCTCTGGAGGCCTGTTTAAGGCAGAAGACCACTTCACTAGTTGCTATCTGAAGGACCTCCTTGCTCTCTGTTGACTATAGAGAGTGACCTTAAGCAAAAAGGTTAGACCAAAAGATAGGTAGTCTGAACAATTGTAAGAGGAGTTTCAGATTGCCTTCTACAGCTCTGTATCCTGTGCTTCAAGCCCCCAACCCACTACAGGTCCTGTGGATGCCAGGATCATTTAGACACTGACACTAATTTTGTTTTAGTGCTGTTTTCCTTGGTGACTGTGAGGTCCTTACTTCCCCTAGTTAAGTACCTTAAATAAAGAAATTTGCTTAAATTTAAGCCACTTGCCTTTCCTTTTTCTCTGAATATGACTTCCAGTGGAAGAGAGATCTTCCAGTGGATTTGTTTCAATTTCTGTGAATAGGGGCTCCCACAGAGAGATGGCAGAAGTTTTAGCTTTTCTGTGGGCACTCTGAATTTTCATACATCCTTCTCTCGGTCATTTGCAAAATTAAAAAAAAATGCTTGATCTGGTCATGGACCTGAAGGTGCTAAGAGCTTTGCTGGGTTGGGATTAGCCATTTATGTAAGTTTCTGCTGCTGCCCAAGTCAGCATTTCCCTTGTGCTCTTTTTAGTACCCATAGTATCTGCCAAACTCCTGTTTACACCGATTTCCCCTGAAATCTCAGATCTTGAAACTCCTCAGCTCATTGATGTCTTTAATACACTGGAGAAGGAAATAAGAACACATTACCATTGAGAATACTTTCTTACTTGCAAATTCTTGATGTTACCTCTGCAGCCTTGTTTTGAACTGTCTGAAGAGATGACAAGAAAAAGATATATAAGATTTTAAAAGCTATCATTAAGACATTCAGTACTCATTAAAATTAATGGTAGTTGTGCCGTAATCTTAGTCAATTCTGAATATCACAACTATACTTACTTTCAAGGTTCATCGCCAAGAGCTGCTTTTGTGTTGCGGTCTGAATATACATATCTTCCCTGTTTCCACGCCCAATTACAGCCGTAAATAATAGATAGATTGCTTTACTGCATACATTATTTGTGTATCAATCGACAGGTTCCCAGATTCACAAACTACTTTCATATAACTTGAAACATCTGATTTATTCATACTCTTTTCAAAAATAGCAAGCATATTTTTCTATTCACCAGGGAATCAGAACCTGCTCGAGAATTTGTATACAGCATTATTTGCATATGTACTGATCTCACTGCATCCTACCTTACCTAATAAAAAGGAATCCTTATTTATTTTAATTTCATTTCATTTTAATTTTTATTTTGTTCATGTTTGCCTCTTTTTTCTTCATATTAACACAGTAGTTGATTTACATTTTAAAAACAAGGTTCTTTTTGAAATTCTCTATGGGAATAGAAGAATTCTTTTTGTATTTGTGAGCAGTATTTCCTTTGTAGGCAGATAAATAGCAAAAGTGGGGAAACTGGAGAAAAAGAAAAGACAATGACTTTGATATGTTTTGCAGTTCCTAGAGCCAAAAAAAGACAAAAAACAAAACAAAAAAAAAACAAACAAAAAAAAAAAAAAAAAAAAAAAGAACTTTGATCTCTTTTTTCCAGTAAAAAGGTTCAGTGCCTTTCAGTAAACACATTGATACCTTATGGGAAGGCATAATACTATATAACATTTAGATGAGGTCTTTTTCTGAGTGCTCCAGAATGCCTTGCAAAAATGTTTTAGGATTATCAACAATTACAATGTTTCCTGCATGGGTGCTCATGCTTTCTATCATTTGGTGCAGAGACCTTTAAAAATAATAAATGCAGGGCCAAACAGAGCAATTTATATGAAAAAAAAAAAAAACAAAAAAAAACCACACAATTCTTCTCTTATAAATCACAACAATGACTAAGCATGCTAGGGTTGATGTGTAATGATAGTGCTAGCGTTGCCTCATTATTATATTTACCTTTCCAATCCCTCCCCTCAAACTTCCCATTTTGTTCACACATTGTCTCAGACTGTAAGCTCCTTGGGAGCAAGGTTATAGCAAGGATATACAGGATACAGCAAGAAGTACAATGTGCTTGCGAGGGTGGTATCAGGTAAATGCTAGTTATCTGCGTTAAGAGCAACAAACTGTGTTCCTGGAGGAAGCGCAGATCATCAGGTTTACTGTTATTCCCAGAGATACTTATAGCCATGTGTATTCCTAGTGCTTTGAATACTTTTCTCTCCTTAGCTTTTTTTGCCTAGCCTTCTAGTTTAGGATCAATGAGTAGCTTTTACTTTATACTTTTATTGAAATGTAATTTTAGATTATAGCTCTAAGCACTTAATACTGATTTTTTTAAAAAGGTATTACAAATTGAAGCACCTAAGCATGAATCTGGCTTTCCCCTGTGTTGCTGTATTTTCTTCAGATATTGCAAATCCATGTGGATTCCATTCTGATTTTATATACATATATGCACAAATGATCTTGTGTAATCCTTTTGTTTAAACTGAATGTGGTTAACAGAACTTTTAAACTGAATAAGCTTTAGACAGATGCTGCCTAAAAATACTTCGAATTTTAGATAGTTTCATTAAACTACATGTGTTACCTCATCTTCTGTGCCTCCTGCTAGGAGGGTAAAAAGGCTGAAATTGAATCTGTGTCCAAGAAAGTCAAAGAAAAGACTCCAATAAACATCAGTGGCCTTTGAATCAGACTTGAAAAGCTACATGTGTTGGTGACATGAATGGTTAAAGGCTTTCACTATAAAGTATTAGCTTGTAAAATCTGCTTACCTCTGAGCTCTGAATGAACTTCAATTTCAGAGCCCCATTTGTCAAGGGCCTGCCTCTGAAATCAGTGGGACCACACAAGAGCACTGCAGTTAATTTGGAGTAAACCGTACAAGCTCTGAATCTTTGTAGGCTGCATACTGTTCAGCCATTCAGATATATATATTTTTTTGTATCCAACAACCTGTGCCTCTTGTCTTTCTTTCTGATGACCTCTTTGCAGGTCCTGGAGGGCTGCTATAAGGTCCCTCCAAAGCTTTCTTTTCTCTAGACCAAGTCATTTACTTTAGATGTTGCCCACTTCCTCACCCTCATTGGGTCTATAACACACTCCCTTCACACCACCACGCTCACTGGCCTCTTCTTCGATCCTCACCCACAAGCTTCCACCTAGGCTGCTGGTACGTGAGCTCTACACACCTGAGCTGCTCCTTTGCAGCGAGGACAACCCCATCCTTCTCTTCCCATTTGCTCCTGAAGAGGTTGTATACATCTATCAGCACTCCAGGCAAGTGATCTGTCCCATCTCTACCCAGCTACTACGCTACTCACTGTCTGTTTGCTGTATTTTAGGAGCTGTGCCCCCATTCCAACAGTGGCTTGCTGAAATAAGTGAAAGCAAGCAGTGAATTTACAGAACCAAACTTGTTTTTACCTGTCGTTGGTGTTCAGTTTTCCAGAAGCCAGAGGCCACCATGCTAATTCCATGAGATGGATGATTCTTAAAACATGTAAGTATTTCCATTAGTTTGTGTCACTGTAATTGTGTCCTTAAAAAGCTAATTCTTTAAGATTTATTTTCCACACTGAATATAGTATATTGATGAAATTAAAGCCTAACCAGTGTTTTCCTTAGTATGCTACAGAGTTCTGGAATGTATATTTGTCAATAAGGCCATTAGAGAATGTTCTACTGTTTTGTGGCATTGTATATCACATACCATGCCAGCAGATAATTTGAACTGTCACGGATTCTGTACTCCTTTCAGAAGCAGATGGAAAAGATGACCAAATTTTGTAATTCCTGCCACCTATCTTTAAGCTACAGGAGATGAGAATACTTGCTACTGACAGTAGCAAAATATATTCGTAGAATATATCTGTAGTAGAAAAAAAGATATACATACATACATACAAATATATACATTCTTTGCAGCTGGCTTATTAAACTGATTTGAAAGAATCAGTTTAATCAGAAGAAGAGTTTGGCCCCATCCTCCCTACATTCACCCCTCAGGTATTTATACATATTGATCAGATCCCTCTCAATATTCTGTAGGATAATCAGGCCCAGCTCACTTAGTCTTTCCTCATATGGTAGATGCTCCAGTCCCTTAAACATCTTTGTTGCTCTATGCTAGACCCTTTCTACAAGTTTCACATCCCTCTTGTACTGGGGAGCCCAGAACTGCACACAATATTCCAGGTGCAGCCTCACCAGAGCTGAGGAGAGGAGCAGGATCTCCTCCCTCGACTTGCTGGCAACACTCCTCCTGATGCAGGCCAGGATCCCGTTGGCCTTCTTGGCCACGAGGGCACATTGCTGCCTCATGGTTAGCTTGTTGTCAACTAGGACGCCTAAATCCCTCTCTGCGGAACTGCCTTCCAGCAAGTCAACTCTTAAACTGTACTGGTATATGGGGTTATTCCCCTCAATTTTTATTGAATTTGCTGAAATTTAAACTTGGACATGAACTGCAGAAATGAAGGCTGCAACATTGTCTCCAGGAATGAGTTACATGTCCGCTTATTTGATTGCATTTGATTTGCAAAGCAGGAGAGGCTTTGAAAGGCTAAGATCTACATTCTCTGCTCACCTGCACCTCTGTTGATTTGACATCAGTGAAACTAGCACTCGAGTACCCCTATGCAACTGAGAAGAGTAAGACCCTACAGTGAACAATAAACACTTTACCACAGTCTGGATAAGACATAGCATTAGCATCTAGAAGGGCATACCAAATATGATGCTACTGCATGATTTTTCTTGGCATCAGATTGTTCTTGGCGTCTGGAATTTTTAACAGTACCAGACAGAGATGCAGCTTGAGGAACACTGACAGCATGATTTTCGTAACACCTTCGCAAGGGAAAAGGTGTTATCTAGCTTTTATGTACCTCCTATAGTCCTTTGCTCATTTTATCTATGCCAGTTCAGTTTGCCACTTCAGTTTAATCAAGAATGCCTCAGATAGTTTGTGCGCAGGGGGCAGTTAAGTGTTGCACAGACACCTGAATGTGGAATAGGATAAGATACACAACAATTGTGACTAGAGTGTTTTTTAAGTAAGCTGTGGAGAAGCTGTGTTTTCAAGCTGTGGAGAGGGCACAGTGCTTGTGTTATACAGAGGCAAGACCTGCCTTGGTAACATTCCGGCTCAGCTATCCACCCCGGTGCATAATTCCTTCCTTGCTATTTCACTGAGTTTCATTTAATGCTGGCAACAATTTGTTACTAGCCTATAGATGCTGATTGGGACCAGAATTTCTACCCAAATATTTCATTTTCCACACTTCAATACTACATCTTCCCCCTCCATGGGTCTCATAACACTTACCCCAAAGAGGATAATATATTTTCTGGCTGTTTCTTTTCAGTGGGATAGACCAAATAAATATTTTTCTGTTTTTCCTTTTTTCATTTTTTTTTTTCTTTGCAAGCTGGAGGAAATGGTTGGGTTCATTGTGGGGAAAAAAATAACAGCCTTTTATGTCTCTTGTTATATGGCTTTTAAATTCTGATGGAAACGAAATCAGAAAGGATTTTTTAACAGCCAATATGGGCAGTACGGCTGAATGGTAGATACAGTTACAACTTCCTTCACCTAAAGGAAAAGCCAGCTGAAGCCTGATCCCTCCCTTGTCTTTATTTGCCTAGATGCCGGCATGTAATTTTTCAGCTTCTTTACTGTGCATTTTTTTTCATTAAAAAAAAAAAAAAAAAAAAAAAAACCAAAAAAAAACTGCATCAAGGAAAAAAAAAAATGATTAACAAGTTTCTTTCACATTTATCTTGATAAATACCCCAATTTGAGGCAATGCTATGTAACTTAGTAACACTTGGATGTGGTGGGAGGAGGAAGAGTCAGTGTGATAAAGAGTCACCCTTGAAGCCAATTCCGATGAGGGAAATAGCAATCCAGGCAAGCAGTGAATGCTAGTGGCAGATTTTGACAGAGAATTCATGACTCAGGTATCACAGTAATACAAACTTCAGTGTCTGCGCTGTCTTTAACAAAGTCACTTCTCATGCTGCTCTGCAGTGCTGTAACACATTTCCTTTTACCTTACCAGATATAAATAGCAATAACAAGGATTGGTTTTGAATCCATGACTATAAGGACTGACAAAACTCAATCTCTTTTAAGGGCTCTTGCAGCTATGTTAGAATCAGCAGCACAATCCAAAATTACAGGCACGTGGGCATCAGTAGATCTTCACTTTCGTCCTAACATCTCCCTTACTTTTATTATATGTATAGCCTAGAAACTGTACTTAACCAACACTCATCAGTTCTTGCTGTATATTTTGATAGATGTGGATTTTAAGTGACTGAGGTAGATATAAATGTTCAGGAAGAAGATTATGGTGATGGGAAGACCTAACAGTAACCAATAAATTTTTTTTGAATTGATACTCTGAGTATAAAAAATCAAGCACCACTAAGATTTATATAAGTAAGTCACTTCAGTAAGCCATAGTTTGGATTCAATCTTAAGTAGCTTTGTCCTAGTCTATCTGTAATTCTTTCACAGATATCTGAAACATCATATTGCTTCTCAGGCAGCAGTGAAGTTATGGTCACAGTGAGATACAAATTGATTTTCTTTTTATATGGTGATGTTTTCATCCATTCTTCAGAAACATGGCTGGATACTAACAGAATTTTTCAAAGAACATTAAATAAAAAAAAAATTAATTAAAGGCATGCTATAAACATTGTAAGCAAACTTTTTCTTATTTTTTTTTCTGGTTAAAGGCTAAACTGACTGTTTAATGTATGAAACTGCGATTACCTTACCACAAGAATGCAGCTTGGGGGTGAGAATCATCTTTCATTACAATAGTTTGCAAAAATACTTTAATATGAACAAATATAAATGGTACTGTGCTATTTTATGAATACCTTACAGCGCTGAAAATATTTCTATTTGTATTTTAACCCTGAACTTTAATGTATTATATTTCATATTACACATACAGAGATCAAATTAGGCCTTCCTATCTGTCTGGTTTGATACAAAAATATTTTAATTAAAAAAGCATTAATTCATTTTAGTTTTTAAAATCTAACGTGAGTTTATTTTTGCCTGTCAATCATTTGTCTTGCTCTTGCACTGCAGTTTGTGGAATATTTCTTATATCTGAAATAAAATTGTGTTATTTGCAGGATGAAGGTTGTGAGCAATGACTTCCTATTGATGCACAGGGGTTTATCCAAATCTCTTTCATTTGAATCATGTGTTAATCTTCTGTGCCATAATGAAAGAAGAGACTTTTTATCATAGAGCAATGCTTGCTCTCCTTAATTTAATATCCCCCAATAAAAAAGGAGCTTAGGAAAAAACAGTTGTGTCTTACTGCCAGTACGATTTGAAGTTCCAGAATTGTTTCTAAACTTTATATCTTCGAAAGAAAAATTATGATTAATGTTAGGTCACTTTATTGTGAAATACCTCAGCCCAGCTTATGGTTACTGGTTATGAGACTGTTTTACCATGGCTATGTTTGCCTGTGTTTGGAAATATCTTCCAAACTTCAGAAATACCTTTTAATATATTGGACCAGATGATCTCTTCCAAGGTCCCTTCCAAGCTCAACCATTCTGTGATTCTGTGATTCCTACAGAAGATATGTAATAACAGCATAAAACAGAACTACCTTCTATTCTTGAAAGAGGATATTCTTATTGATTTGATCTGGAAATCTTTTCTGTTTTCTGATGCTTTCCTGTGTTTCTGATGCTAGTACAAACTTGCCAGAAAAATGGTCTAGTTTACAATTTCTTCATGATTAGATCATGGACTCTAGAAACGCACTGAGTGAGTATCTATATGGGCTGCACACTGAAGCTGAAGGGCTTCTGCAAAAGAAATGTTGGTCAGTGGAAGCTAGAAGCTGCGTGACTTACAGGTGTTGGAAATACAGAGCTCTTAGGAGCCAAAAATTTCTGATCATTGAAAAAAAAAATATACAGAAGGCCCATGGTAAGGAAAAAGAAAATGGAGGAGAGGTTTGGAGGAAGAGGAAACAAAATTTTATCCTTGAACTTCAGTTTATTCAGTTCTGCCTCCAAAAATAGCAGTTGTATATCCCTATCATAAAGAGGCAGTAAATAATTTTTTTTTTAATTGGGAGGAAATGCTTTGTACTGCTGTTGTAAAAGACACGTGCGATTCCTGTCTCTTGTGTCAGCCACCTTAGCTGTAAGAAGAGAGCTGAAGGGCTTTCCATCGTTATCTAACATGTTTGGAACCTGATTCTCTTTCAGCACAGTGTCAGCAAGGCTATTTCTGAAGGCCTAGGAGGTCTTTAAGACAACCTTTTCCAGTGCTTCCTTATAAGCCAGCCACTGAAACAGAATACTTCAAGAGACCTGGAAATAAATCCATATGGAAAAGATGGAGCTTGGTCTGATCTGAAATGTATGGCATCAAGCTCAACTATCACACACCTGTATCTCTGACAGATGCATTACAGAAGATATGATAAAAATTCAGCATGGGTTAAACATTTGTATTGTGCCATCAAACCATCTAGATTTACAAATCACACAGCATTCTGATGCCTCTCATCTCTTTGAACAGTATATATGACACGTTGCTTAAATCAGTGTTTACTGATCCTGTCAAAGTGACATCAGCAGGAGGTAAGTTATTTATGTAAGTGAATTTGCTTGTGAATTTTCATGTAACTCATGAGAAGATCATAATATTGTTGGTACCTTTTAAAAGCAGCTCTAAGCCTCCTAGAGCAAGGGATCTCATCCTGTTATGCATTACTTCTAAATGATATTAAAAGCCATCCTCTTTCTGAGCATTTCCCTCTGAGGCTAAACATATGCTGACAAAGATCTGGGAGCAACTGCTGCTGTGGTGGCATACAATTTCTCCCAACAGTGGTGAGAGGAGAGCAAACTTACTTCTGAAATTTCCTTCACAGAGATTTGCTCTATTCTCTTAAACTGTTTTCCAGTTAAAGTTTAGAGTAATATATTAGATTCTTTGCCAAAACACACAATTTCTTTCAAGATACGACTGGAAGGAGTAAATAATAAGCAACAAATTAATCTGTGGATAAGAGAGCAAGTGATGCACATTAAAGGTAACTGTTTTTTTTCATATTTTAATAAGGTTATCTCAGTTTTAAATATAAACTAATCTCATGTTTAAATAAAATCATGTTATTTGGGGATCAGTTACTGGTTTTAAAGTTGCATAATTTAGAAAGTTTTTGTTAAATACAAGTACAAAGACCAACAAAAACAAACGTAATTTTTGCTAGTCTTGCTCTTGTTCCTATCCGGAGAAATCCATCCAGGGATCCCACAAAAAGATGGGATAATGGTTTCCATCTTAGACAGAGGTAGGCTTTCACAGTGCTCAGTGGGAGCGGAAAACCAGGAGGGGCTGCATTCTGCCGAGTCTTTTTGACTCTGTGAGAAGCCAGGACTCCTGCTGAGTTTTGAACTCTTTTGCTGCCTCCTTGAGCTCTAAAGGCTCTGGATGATTCAGGACTAACTGCTGTGCAGGAGCCCGTCTCTTTTAAAGAGAGAAGAGACTGAACCTGCCAGGTTCCTGCAGGGAAGCATTCAGCGTAGAGTCCTCCCTCCTGAAAAAGTCCAGGTATGAATGCCCATCTTTTAAAAGCATCTCGGGGAAGAGTAATGGCATATCTCCTCAGACGTTTCCATTAGGCTACAAGTACATTTAACAGGCTACAAGCCGCAATAGGTTACAAGCTACACAGGCTACATTTAATAGAAATTCTTCTACATGTGCAGAAATGAATGTAAGTTTCATGTCAATAGAAGGATTACACACTAGCACAGACAATCTTTTGTGTTACTCAAAGTTACCAGCACATGCTGTAGAAAGAGACCAAGTCCCCCTAAAACACCCTTCCCCCCAATTTTTCAGCCCCTCTAGTAAATCTGTGCCTGAAATAAATATATATTTTCACTTTGCTTTAACAAATGGCTTCTTCAGTTTATCCTTGGATAGTAAGGAAAGTTTTTAAATTAATTGAAATGCATCACTCTTCATATGGAGTGAACTCTTCAAATGTGTTTTACACCTGATCAGTCTAACAATGATTTAAGGTTAAACAACTTGAAACCAGATGAAATCAGGCTCATAAGAAAAAGCTGGATGCCTCTATAGCAGCTTCTGCCAATGGTATTCTCTAATTTGTCACAACTGGGCAAGATAAGAGAGGAGTCAGAGGTGCCAGTGGGCAAGCTCTAGTTGATGACTCCTCTGTGCATTTGCTAAATTAACGCACAGCAGACCAGGCCCCTAGCTCATTTAATTTAGCATAGTATATCTGTCCTGGCAGTTGTTAAACTGCCTCTGAGGCCAAATAATCCTTGCTCATCCAACATGTTCTTGCTTTGGGGCATTCTGCCTTTTGCTCAGTATTTCCTCTTACTCTGCCAGCAGCTTGGTGGAATTTAACTTGGCAGAGGTGATCATAGAAAACTAAGTTTCCTAGAGACATGACATCCATGATGTATCTTCTTCACTTGGTGAATAAAATTCAAATTCAGCACCATTCAAAATGGTGCTGAAACATTTCCTGAAAAAGGCTCTGAAGGACACAGAGCTTTAGCATTTCTGCAATGCAGCTTAAAAAATAAAATGCTACACAAAGATCAATTTCTTATTTCTTAGTTCATTCTAAATACTTTTCACACATTCTCCCACAGTTTAAAATCTGAGGGCCAAAGTCCAAATCCAGTGAAGCCAGTGGGAAAACTACTGATCATGTTATGTAACTAAGTAAAAATATAGCCCTAAAGATCTGTGGGGTATAATGTGAATTCTCTCATGGGCTACAGTAGACTAGCATTTACCTTGATGTAATCTCTGCAGCCTCCAAGAACTACAATCACAACTCAGAACTTAAAGACAACTTATGTCTGAGTATAAAGTCATAAGAGGTTGCCAAACTGCATGTTTTTATCTTGGAGTTGAAAGAAAAGTGCTAGCTTCTTACCTATTAACCTTCTGTTTGCCATCTGGTGACTTTTTAAGTAGCATTTTGTAGTAAAAGTTTGTTGTGAAAGGTACTGCCTGCAGTATGCAAGAAATCTTGACTGTTCATGTGGAAATGCAGGCTGTGCAGCATCACCCTCATCTGAGGTCTTAGGCTTTAAAATGAATGAACACAGGTTTTATTATCAAAATGAAATTAGTTTTGGTTACCTCTTACTAGTGGTCAGTGAAGATATATGAAAACCTAAATGAACTTAGTAAAAGAGAGCACTAATGTGCCAATATCATTAAGGAAATTTCTAAATTCTAGAAAGTCAGCTAAGTATCTTAGTTCCAGTATTGACCTTCTCAATCTTTGCTTTCTTTGCTAGTTTATATAACTTCAAAATAACTGCTATTAGTGATTTTAATTTTATATACTTTTAATTAAAAACAAATCTCAATGTCAGAAAAACTGGAAGCTAGAGGAGTTTACTAGATAAGACTATTTTTGTTTCCTATCAGTTATTAAATAAGACCAAATTTCAGACACACTTGAACTGAAATCCCTCAAAACCTGAACACCTATTTTTACACCTTTGTATCACAGATGTAAAAATTATATACTTTTAAAAAGTATACACTTAACAAAGTTTATGGTGAAAGAGATGAGTATTTTCACTGCAAAATTGAAAAAGAATGAAGTCTGGAAAAAAAAGGCTATGATTTTAGTTTTAGTGCAAAAGGACAAGAGCCCCTCTGGTTGGTATATACTGCTGCTGGTTGGTATATGCTGCTGCTCTCTGATAGTGTGAATTATGTACAATCTAATTTGTAGTACTGTTCCATTTCTGATTGGACAAATTAGCACAGGAAGAAAAAAAAAATAAAAAGCTTCATTTGCTATCATTTACATTATGAGGCAGATTTTCATTCTCAGTAGAACATTTGAACAGATGCAGGAAAGGTCTGGTTTTCTCACCCATTGCTCACCCATACAGGTCAGCCTTTGAAATGGAGTGCATGCCAAGCTATTAAGGTGGAGCTGTACAACTTTTGATGCTATACTCCCCTGGGAACAGAGAACAGCTTTTCAGTTTAAGTCTACTGGATTTGTGTTACACAGCATGTATTTTTTAAAAAAGTTGAAACATCTAATGGAAGATCTATTTACATACAGAATTTTAATACAGCCTCTTTATACTTCTAGAGAGAATCTTCATTGCTCAGTACAGCCTCTAGCTCCGTAACTGCTGCATTTCCTGATCTACAAATCTTTGCTTTCATATATCTCTAAGACTCACCACAACAAGATTTTTGCCTTCCTAATAGCTTTTTAAAAATTCTGGTCTTCTCCTGGTAAGATATATAGAACTTGCTGTTTGCAAAATGTCTTTAATTAATTTATGAGAAATATTCAAGTATTCAAAAAAAAAAAATGGTCAGGGTGAAAATAAAGTGTTAAACGATGCTTCCAAGACAGTGCGCATTCATTTAATTAAAAATACATACATTTCATACTTGTGTGTTTACAAATACTTAGCTTCAACACTTATTTTATTAAATACAAAATATCTAATTTGAAACCATGAAATTGTTCTCTGTTTTGAAGAAAAAAAGTAATGTTTGTATTGCTTTAATAAACACACTATTAATTTAGTATTGGTTAAAATCTTTCCCTCTGGCACTGGCAATAAGGCTAAACAAAATTAGCTCTTTAATTTTGTTAAGATGCTTTTACTGCATATTCCTATACAAAAGACGTATCTGCAAAGCCGTAACTTATCTGCTTTCATTGTAATATTTTATATATGGTATTTTACAGCTGGTGAAAATGAAACAGAATAGAGGGCTTGCCAAAAAGCATGAAAATTAGTGCTACCAAAAATCCAGACAGAAAGGAAAAAAAATAGCCTTTTTTTAAAAGGCTAATTAGCCCCCTTACTTACACCATAAAAAGTAATGTATACTCCAATGCCTGAATTTTGCCTTGGTTTTCTTACGCTTATATTTTCTATAATGAGAACAGTATTTGTAGCATTGAGTATTTTTAAGCCACTTCCACAGGAAAGAGTGATTTTTTGAACAGTGACATGGTATGGGGCAATCTCCCCATACTCTGGTACAATGCAAATAAACAAACCATTGGCAAACCACTAATATTTTTCCCTGCCTTCACATCCAGCACTTGAGTTCTCCAGCCTTAAATTTCATGCGGTTATGAGATCCTGAGACATATAGATTTTAATTCTGCAAAGACTGTGCCTGTGTAGGACTTCATTGCATTTAGAGAATTTAAACTTCTGTTATAAATTCAGTGTTGTTTAATGTCTCAGAACTAAGTTTCCAAATCCCTTAGAAAATTCAGGGAAGAGAAGACTGCCTCTTTCCCATGGCACACTTCTATTCACACATGGAATAAATTCTTTCAGAATTTCAAAAATAAATTTGTTTTACCACTCTTTTAAAAATGGCACAAAACACTGTATTTTGGATTACTTTTTTTTCCTATCCATCCTGTGGATAAAGAAAAACAGAGTTTGTATAGGAAGGTTGCATTCTTTAAATTCTCTATTAAAGGGCTGTGTGCTTATTATCTTTTTTTCTGTCTGTAACAGGTGGTTTGACAACCTCAGTAAGGGGTTGTAACTTCTGTTACAAATCTTGCTTTGAAAAATGCTGAAGCCACTAATCCTTATTCAGACTGCTGGAATGAACAAAGTAATCACAGAGATAAACTGGGCTCACTCAGCCTAGTATTTCTTGTGCTGGAAACTGAGGCTGATACCTTTCACGTCTGCTTCAACCATCAAGATTGGTATAATGAGGCTCTCTCCAGTTATGTGGTGGTCTCTGAGCTACGCAAAGCCAAAACTGTAGTTAAGTGCTGAATTCAGCACAGGAAAGCAGCCAGAAGTGTGCACAAGAACCAGGAAACACAAAAGTGCCAAAACAAAGTTATATGTATTTTATCTTGTGTTTAAAAGACAAATAGGCCTTCTGTGGGATTTTAGCAAATTTCTACAAAGGAAGATAATCAAGAATACTACCTTGGTAAATAAAAGAAGAATGCATCTGATTAGTGCAGATTTGCACTTTTCACTGTGCCTGTGCTGCTTTTACTGTTGTTTTTTCGAATATTTAAGTTATATATATTTATTCACAAGAACTTCACAGAGTCATAAGATAAATCAGGGTGGGGCTGACCTCTGAAGGTCTCTAGTCTTCTAGCAAGGCTCTCGCTCAAAGCAGGGTCAGCAGGGAGATCAGATCCAGTTGAATACCCCTGGATGCACAGCCTCTCTGGGCAACCTGCTCCACTGCTGAATTGTCCTCAGAGAAATTGTTTTACACCATGTCCCCCTGAAAACTCTGCTGTACCAGCCTGTGCTTATTGCCATGCATCACTGCGAAGAGTTTGGCTTTGTCGGCGAGCTGACTTTTTTGTTGGTCATGGGAAGCTGCTGTTAGGTCCTCTCAAAGCCAGCTCTCCAGGATGCACAAGTCAAGCTCCCTCAGCATCTCCTTACAAGGCACATGCTATAGCACCCAACTATGTTGGTGGCCTCAGCTGAATTCCCTGCTGTTTATCAATATTTTTTCCTGTACTGGGTGTACAAAACAGGACATAGTATGTTGTCAACCTTCTCCGGTGCCAGGGTACATTCCTGGATCAGCTCAACTTGCTGCCCGCCAGGACTCTCAGGACTTCTCCAGCCGATCTGTCTTCCAGGCAGGCAGGCAAGTCCCAACCTGTTCTGCTTCCAGGGCTTCTTCCTTCCCAAGTGAACAGCTTGGCATTTTATAACGTTCCTGCTGGCCCTTTTCCTGTAGCCTCTCTAGGTCTTTCTGGGTTCTCCTATTGTTGAGCTGAAAGCAGCTCTCTCTTCACATTGCCTTTTTCAGAGCTTTTTTGGGAAAAAAAAAGTCCTATCTCTTGCTGAGAAAAAAACAGAAGCCTTTTATTTTACTTTTATATTTCCCAAGGGAGAACATAAACATATACAGAGCCACAGCAGCCTTGGAAGACTTTGTAAAAACAGCTTGGAAAGGTACTTCTACTTGCTCCACCACTACTTAACTCTGCTCAACAAACAGCTGTTAACAACTTAAGAGAATAAAAAGTAAAACAACAACAAAAGCCTCAAAGCAAAACTACATTTTTAAATGGTGATGGGCAATAACGTCAATTGGACAGAATAAGAGTCTACAGAGAGTTTTTGACTCTCAGATGACTTCAGTGTCAGTGTAATTCAGTGTGTAAGTGTGGCTTACCTTGCCAAGGTCCTACAACTCAATGATTTGTTCGTGGGGAAATCCAAACATCCTATGACATTTAAAAAATCTTGTATTCCTTTAGCACACATTCTCTTTACTCCTTTTCTTTTTAGCAAGGAAATGCTGGCTGTAGACTGAGCTAGAAAAATTTTTAACTCACTATCTTAGGGGAAAAAAGAAAAAAGTAACCTTAAAAAGAATCCATTAATTTATTGTTTAAATAAAATAAAGGAAGTAGAATAATAAATAGTGAAAGAGAGTAGTGAGCGGAGTCAGAGGATAATAAAGGGTAGGGAAATAGGAAAAAAAAAAAAGATGTTTATAAGGGAAAAAATAGCAAATATAATGATGAAAGACTACTTGGCAGCAGTATAAACCTTTTTCTAGAAAACAGCTCACCCCTGTCAGTCTGCCTATGCTCAAGAAATAAAAATCACAGTTTCAATACATGGTAAGTGCTTTGATAAAAGGCAGAGCAAGAATTATACCTGATTATGAAAGTGAATACTTAAAAATGATATTAAAAAAATTAAAGAAAGGCAGTTTGATGGCACAGATGAAAAAAAAAAGAAAAATAAAAAATCTGCCTGTGCTTTAAGGACCTGAATCTATGGGAGCACGTATCTTAAGGGTGCCGATAAATTTCAAGAAGTGCACTTGGGCAACTATTTGTCATGTAAACATCAGTTTCCTATGTTCATTCCATTAAGGTGGATAAAATATTTACTTTTTACTTTTTAAGATTGGTGAGTCAAATATACAGAATTCCATACCTCCACAGGCATCATTCCTTGATAGAAATCCTTCCAGTATTTTCCTCTGTCAAGAGTCTTCATGAACATCCACTGTAATTCAATTTCCCATTTATTTTTATCATATAAAAGCAGGAGATACATCCTGTTAAGGCAGCAGACAGGTGCCTAAGCCACAGACTAGGCCCTGGCCTGTGTTTAACTTGACTGAACAGGAATGAAAAACGACTGGAAATGACATGAAAAACTGCTGGATGTGACAGATAACAACGTGAGACCCTGACAAAAGTTACAGGCAGTTAAGACCGAGGTTATGTGAGAAACACCTCAACTTCCCAGATAGTCAAAGACGACCTGCAGAGCAGCAGACGGGTGCCCTCCAGGGACCGCCCTATCCCACACCAGGGAATACAGCCAGCCATGGAGAACCCTGGGGTCCAACACAGGCCAGGCCCCCACCCTCCATCACAAACCTTTGGACACACCAACCACCTCCAGCAACCTGCTGTTCACCCCAGCAACACCATTCTGATTGGTTCAAATTCTCACAGCGCCCGGTGATTGGCTGTTTTTTTTTTAAAAAAAAAAAAAAGCTCTTTGCTGGAAGGTTCTTCTGGTTGTAATGGCTCTGCCACCACTGACCACGTCTAATGGGGCAGCCATTTGAGGGCGAGCAAAGTTCAGCATGTTAGTCTGCCACAGCAGCTCCTCAGCCACTTTCACATATCCATCTACTCAGCCAGCTTGAAAGGTGAAAGCAGACATACCTAAATGTGGCAGAGCAGTTAGTACTATCTAGACAGAGCAGATTTTTTTTTTTTTTTTTATATAAAGAGGTGTTAAGATTTCATCTGAATGTGTTAAGAGCAATGCACATGGGCTCAAGTCTATGAACTACCATTTAGATACTGGCTGTCACAAGGAGTTGTTTCCACATAAGGTTTTAGAGTATCTCTTCAAGGTGTTAAAGGAGGGCATAATCACAGGAATTTTCTATTCCTGTAATAGGAATTACTCTCTATTCCTATTAACATTCTCTGTTTCTTTCAAGGTTAGCTGCCTAACCGAGGTGTTGCCTCGGCCTCTCTGCAGGCTCATCTTCTGGGACCTTGCTGTGCTGGTAGGTCTCCCCAGTGCTAAGAAATTGCTGCATGCTCAAGGAAAAAAGTTCAAATGGGTAAAGGGCTTTTTTTTTTTTTTTTTTTTTTGGCCCGGTCAGGGCCCATGCAGTGCCCCTACCCCATGAGCACAGCCAGCTTCCCCTTGCAGTGCAGCCTGGAGCTGGGAAGGTTTCTTGCAGTCTGCTTTGCTCAAGGTGCAGTGCTGCAGTGCCAAAAGGACTCCTCAGTAGTGTGTATTCTAAGGTGCTGAAGGTCCAGCCTAAAAAAGATGTAAGAGCAACTCCAGGCAAGAGGACCGAGCTTAGGAAAGCAGAAGGTTGGCACCCGTGGGCACCTTTGGAGAGGAGCAGGAGCACCTGCCACTCGCTTGCCAGGCTGAGGTGCAAGTGATGTTCAGCGTTGTGGTGGTGAGTGTCAAGTAAACAGGTGTAATACAACCAAGTTTGAGAGTTTGTGCAAGAGGAGTCTGTCGGTCATTCAAAAAACTCAACCTGAAGCAAATTGCATTGACCTGTTCCTGCTCATTCCTGACAGTTTCACTCTCCCTCAGTCTCCTCTCCACAGCCCCATGAACACCTCGATATGGGTGCCTTGGGGCCCTGGCCAGGGTCACTGGTGGACACAGCAGAAGACAGTATCAGGAACTTCCTATAGTGTCCTTGGACTTGGTGATGACACGTTGTTCATGGAGAGATCTCCATCCTTTAGGGTCATCAGCTGGCAAGAGCTGGTGTGTGGCCTCCAGCTCTTATTTCCTTCAGCTTCCCTAAACTTCAAGCCAGTTTGCTTCCTGCTCTTCCTTCTTTGGGACATGTGCTCGAGGTCTCTGGTGTGGAGGAGGAATAGCAGAGGAGAGATGCTGCAACATTTCTGCCATCTTGTCACTGATGGGAAAGAGTCTGTGCTGTGACCTTGCACCTGCAGCCTTGGGAATGGAGAGCTTTGGGACACTGCACCTGGAAGTATCTCCCCTTTCTGCGCCTTCACTCCCAGCCATGAAGCCTCCAAAGCCATGAAGGTGATCTCACGTCACCTTGTTCTTCCTGTTCGGGCACTTGTCTGTGGAGTGTGCCACAGAGCTGCCTCCTGCCCTTGAAGCCCCTTGTAATGGAGCTTTGCCACTCACCAGCTGCCGTGCACTGGCATGTGGGCAGCTCAGGGAACAAAGGTGCTTCCCCCCACACGGAAGGCAGAGGGAGGGAACTCTTCACAGTGAAAAGCACAGTCAGCTTTTGCAGTCTTGATCATAGGGGACTGCAAAGCCCTATGGTCTATGCCTTCATGTCCAGCCTGCCTGGGACTGCAGCGCCAAATATATATGGCTTCGGAAAGTCTGGATGATACTATGTTGGTAACAGTGAAATATTTGAATGGTGGGGGGGGTCCTCTCTGTTTGCTGATGTAAAGGGAATTATTTCTCCCTCCTGGAAAATCTGCCTCTAATACAGCAGGACCTTCCACCACGTTTTTAGAGTACCTACATGACAGGGCTGGCATCTTAATCTAGCTGTAGCAGTTTCGTTTTGGATACTTTCCTTGGCACTGCCTCTTTAGCTCAAATTGACATCTACTTGCTTCTCCTATCAAATAGCAGAACAGTTCACTCCTCTTTTTAATCTCTTCAGCTGCTTCTATGAGGAATGAAATTCCGTTCATTCTGCTCCCAGTGTCTCGCTTGTGATAGTGGATTTTATTTCTTTACCATACTTGGAATCTCAATTATATCTTTGGGAGTCATAATGATGTTAGTATCCTGACTTTCACTTAAAAAAATATTATCTCTTATATGGTTGCATGGTTGCATAAGAAATCCTGAAGACTCGAGATAGCCTGAGCTGATATAAGGCCAAAAAGAGTGCAATGAACTTAACATCTGATTTTTCAAGGAGTATTTCTTGTTTTTCACATGCTCAGAACTGCCAATACTGTAAATGTCTGATCAATCATACAAGCTAAAAGTATAGGTTGTTTTATGGATATTTTGTAAGTAATTAATCCTGAAAAGAATATTATTTGGTTGATATTTCAGCTCAAAGCTCAGGCCATTAGCAGATACAAATCATTCTAGGAAGCAGGTCATGCCTACAGTTAATTTTATGGATATACCTGTGCATGTCTGTGTTCAGAGCAGGTATTGTGATAGTAGCAATAAACTGTTGAATTGTCACTGACACTGTCAGAATGTCCCATCCTGCTTCAGGTATCTGATCCCTCTACAAAAGGTGAGCACATGTGAGCACACAGCAATTGCAGCATTTTGACAATGTGAGAGACATGCTCGCCTTCCATATCAGAGCTACAGATGAGTACCTTATAAATAAATGAAAGATCTGTGTGAAAAACAACAGGTAGCTTGAACTTCTGGTGCTAATCAGAGGTAGCTCAGTTAGGTCTAGCAAGCTTGGAAGAAGACCATGAAAAACAGACCAGATGAAACATTACAGTTTTGATTCTCTTCAAAAATCTTGCCAGAAGGTTAGATATGAGGAGAGTGAAAGAAAACACATACATTCTCAGATAAACTTTCTAATTCAAAAAAATACACCAGTAATATAAAGTTACATTTTTATAAAGTTTGGCCCATTTTTATTGAAATTTTGCATTCATAATGCTGAAGTTCTCATCCAGATCTTCAGAGCACTCCAAGATAGCACAAATGCTGGCCTGTGTCTGTGTAAATTGTAATCAGCTGTTTACCTCTGCATGAGCTTGTCAGGTGCTATGCCTGAGTTAAAACAGGTGAATAACTTGTCAAAAGTGACTTAAAGCACAACACATACGTACATGTATGATTGATACTTCACCTAATTTAATTATTTTTTAAACATAATAGTGCAGACTAACTAATTTCCAGCCAAAATCATCTTTACTGAAATATATATGCCAAAGGCGTCTTTTTTTTTTTTTTTTCGTTATCCAGAGAATGCTGATAAAATAATAAACCTTTCTCTTCTTGCAGGCAGAAGTAAATACTTCTCCCTAGGCTTGTCAAATTTATTTCTGCACGTTTGGCATTTTAATTCCAATTACAATTAGCATTTACATGAACTATCTGTATAATAAAATGAAAACTAATATGAAAGGATTGTTAGAAAAATGTCGCTTAAGCACAGAAACTTTTTTGTTACTCTTTAGCAGAAGAAGGCTGACGCTCTCCCTTTTCAGCTGGTTCCTGTACTATTTGTTTTCATTATATCTGGCAAACCCACTCTGGCACACAGTGTGAATGCATAACTGCTTCCCTGTCACCAAGCACATGCATAGTGCCTTGGAGATTCACCTCTGCAACAACAGTGACTTCCATAGCTAGAGGGAGAGGAGGAGTCTTTCCTGAGTGACTTGCAGAGATAGTCCTCTGTCATTGTTTCCTCTTCTGTGTTTCAATGGGAAACATTTTCATTTTTGCTAATGACTACATTGCTTTTGGCCTAAAGATATTTTTTACAGAAGCCACTAAACTCTGAATACTCAGAAAGATTCACAAATCTTGATAGGTGAGTAAAAAGGCTAAAAATATTCCTATATATTCTCATACTCATATACTCATATATACTCATACTACTATTGCCTTCATATCTATTACACAATGGAAATTAAAAAAAAAGAAAGTCTGACACTTTTCAGGAGACTCCTTCCTTCCTCTCTTCCTCCATTCCTTCACAAATATTTAATTGCAATTTTCAGTTAAAACTTACTCTAATGAACACCATGCATATCTTTACTACTATCCAAATGTATTCATATTTTACAATTTGGCAGGTGAACATACGCTAGCATTGACAATGACTTATAGTTCATTTCGTGACTGAAGTCACGAAGTGCTGAGTTAGTGCTGAGTATCTTGAGTGGACTACTAGCTGTCTCCAACCTGTTTGTAGGAGTGCACCCACTCTCTCTCCAGGTGGATCATCTGACCATGAGCACTCATACTGAAGAGATAAATTCAGGCAGCCTCCAGAGCACACCATATTTAGATCAGTTTTTATGACTTCTTCAATGGTGCTAATGTTAGTTTTGTATTTTTACTATTCTGCGGCTTGAGCAAAGTCAGTATCTCACAGATATTGCCATCCAACAGTTAGATTGATTGCTTGTTCAGGTGAAGAGGAAGCATTGGCATCTTTATCAGTTTTAAGCCAGAAACATCACTTTTATTTTTTTCATTTTTGGAAAGATCAATCATGCACTATGTTCTGGTTTTTTATTTAAATCAAAAAGATGACTTTTATTATCAATTCACCTCACTGAGTGAGTGGGTGTGTAGACTGGAGAGAACCATCTTTCTTCTTCAGGAACCTGATCTACTGAAATAGTCACTTCTCAAAACTTCAAAAAAAATACACCAAAAATTAGATTCTTTGAATGAGTGAAGTTGCTTGATTAGTTTTGCTCTCGCATTTCCTCACTCAGGACTTTTTTCCCAATCCAGGCTCTGGAAGAAAATTAAAAATATTCCTCTTCCGTCTTTCCCTTCTGCAACAGTTCTCCTGAAGATATGCAGGAAGTATAGCTTCCTGCTATGAGGATCTAGCCATCAGAACACAAGGAGCTTGGATTTGGGAAGAGGTAAGACCTGATAAGGGAAATTCATTGTGATTCTGTTCTCATCCAGCATCTAACTGTATCTGTTTTGTATTGTGTGTCTTTTTTGTCATATCTGCAGTGTCTAATTCAAAACTTACAAAGTAAGTGAGAATTTTTTTTGTCTTACACATTTATAAAAGTTAGGTCAGACTCCACATTGACACTAAGAGAGAATAGCTTGAGGTAAAAAGTAGATTTTTTGTCTGTCCTCTTGTGTTATAACAGAATTGACTTGGTGTATTTTATAACACATCTGTTAGATGTGTGACTTGCTAGCATTTGCATATTTAGTGAAATTGTTTATAAATTCTCTTCAGTTATTTTGCTGTTTGACACACCAATACAGATTTTTATTCCTACCACCACCCAAAACTGTGCAACCTAAATGCAGCTGAGTAGAGCTTTATTTCGCTGTTTATGTTCTTGACTATTCTCAGCTACTGAAGTATCTGCCCCTTGTTAAAAAATCCGTGTAACACTCCTTTCTTTGTTTGCTCCTCTACTGTGTAGACTGAATATATCAGTTTTTCTCATCTTTCCACACTGCTTTCATTTTACAGATCATTTTATGGCATCCCTGACCCCAATTACAGTTGTCTCACATAAACAGATTATAGATTTATAACCTTGAGCTACAGAAAATGTAATATGTTGCAGCTCCCATGAAAGAGGGTAAAATATTTTATAAATCTCTTTAAAATGCAAAGGTGAATGTACTGTTGGACTCCATTAAAACTTTTTTTTTTTCTTGGTACTGGAATCTGATTGCAAATTACTAGTTAAAATTACAGAGTGATACTTGAAACTGTAAAGCTAACTGTGGCCACATGGCAGACATGTAACTTTATTCACCAATTCTGTTCTACTATAATCAGGCATGAGCAGCTTTGAACTCTTGGAATAGCTACATTCACTAGCCATCTGCCAGCTACTAGGATATAAGATAGTGAATGAGGTTTTAAGTGGACTGAAAGAGTCAAAAATATTAAACAGAATGTGAGAGTAAGACTGAAGAAAAATCACAATAGTTAAAAAGCATATTTTTAATGCTCTTTGCTTCTAAAGTCCTTACATTTCTTTATTTTCTTTTCGTCGCATGATATGAAGAGACTACATATAAATAAATTACAGGGTTTGTATTTTAAATCCACTTTTTTGCCAGCCATCTTCTTTTGTATTTGTATTTTGGTGAGACAAATTCTGTTCTGTTTAGAATTATTTCACCTAATTTAATTGTCTCGGTACTGATATGTGTGCAATTTTAGTAGATTGCACTTGAAGCAGTACTATGTAAATATTGTTTGCAAAATATATGAGGAAGGAAAACTGAAACTTCAATAATAATAGTGTTCCGAATTTAGTTTTGTTCTAGTTGTTTTGTTCTAAGGTAGCCAGTTCTGATACAGATAGCTGAAACATAGGTTGCTTTGGGACCAGGCAACTCAGATGAAATAGAAGAAAATCAGGAAGTAAAATATTTAAGCTAAAGGTTTTGTGGAAATGCGGTCTGTAGTATATGCTACCCATAAACATCCCACAGTGTGTAAAAACATGTATAACATCTTGCAGTTGATTTAAATTTGGGGGTATTAGAGAGTAAAAACCTCAATCTAGAAAATTTAATTTAGTTATGAAAAGTATTGAAGAGCTGATCTTGATCAGAGCAGTTCTTATGGCTGTTCTTACCCATATACCAGTAATGCCAGTCAAATGTATAAGACTATTAATTTGTCTGTATTTTGAAAAGAAACTATATAGTGATCTCTTGGTGGATCAGACTTTATTTTTTCCACACAAAATGTTGCATAATTAAAAAAAAAGTCAAAAAGAACTGACTAACAGTAATCTTAATAAAATTTCACAAGAAAGCAGGGTTGTGTCTTGACTCAGAATCTAAAAGCAGAGGAATGGTCAATAAATGTGCATGGGGTTGAGAAAAGAGCAGGGGTATAGGGCCAGCATTTTAACTTCGGGGAAAAATGGAAGTAACTCATGCAAGGAGAGCGTGTCTAAGAGGATTGCCCCAGGAATTATCAAGGGATTTCAAGATCTGGATTAGAAAGATTATACTGAACTCATTTGTTAAGGTAATATTGGCCTTTCAAACTGCAAGACAACATTTTTTTTCTCAAACTTTAGCTTCCATACATAGTTTTAGCACTTTTAATTTTTATGTGGGATTGTTTTCCGTATCATCTTATATACATTAGAGGGAGAGAAAAAAAAATCCTGTTATGATGTATTTTTAATTTTTTATATTTAAGATTTGTTCTTGTTGTTTTGAATACCTGTGATATGAAAATCTTTCCAGAATAGTGTGCAAATTTTTCATTTTAAATGGTAAGTAGATGACAAAAAAAGAAAAGTTGATTATTGCTAATGATTTCTCTTGTTTCAATCTTACTAGTGACATATTTAAAGAATAATTTTGCTGTAGTAGATAAAATGACATTTAACCTTGTTAATTACTAGGGTAAAGAAGCTTTATTATGCAATTCAACTCTATTGAAATATTATTTCAGGTGATAATTACATAGACTGTGGACAGTGAGCTGAACTGAATTCTTTTTAATTATAATGAGGAAAGCTATTAAGCGATTTTTCTATTTGAGTTGGAGCTTTCCTTTCCTGTCATTTAAAGGTCTTTATTAAATGTTTCTTTTTATAGAAAAGTTTGTGCTACACCACAGGAATACAGCAAATAACTTAAAATGTGATTCTTTCAAATGTGTTGTATTTCTTTTTTTGAAAAGCTTCTAATTTTCTTCCTGACGTATGCTATTATGACTTCTGTGTATTCATTATAAAATAGCTTTATATGCCCCTTTTCAGATTTTAAGAAATTGACTTAATATTTAGATTTTCTTTAACATCAAATTCAATTCTAGAAAAAGTGCAGGGAAGAGTTAGTGTCATGTTCTTACATCAGAAAATTACATTAGTCTAGAACATAAATAAATGTATCTGTTAGCATGTGCTTCAGAAATTTATTTTGAAAGCATTTATTGTTACTCTAAGAGCCCATTTCTGCATGGGGGCAAGTTTGCTTTAAAACTTAAATTTGATAAAAAATTAACACAATAAAAATACTTTATTCTACACCATGCAATGACACCTTTTGAAGAATCTGTGTCTGAGCCATCATACAGCTCTTTGGGGTTTTTGTTTGTTTGTTTTTTAGAACTTCAAAGTACTGAAAACAACTATTTTATACAATCCTGTATAAAATTATGACATCCTGGGGCTGAAAATTCTATGCAATAAACAAATGTTGGGGTATTTCTATCCATCTTATCCTCCATTAACACAGATCCTGAAAATACAGCTTATGAGCCTTATTTAATACAAGTGATTCCCAGGCACCAGATTTTGTCCTCATTTTTCAGAAAGCCTGGGGAAATTTTGCATGTTGGCAGTGCTTCTGTTTTGCTGAGCATATTACAGCTTTGTCCTCCTATGTAGTCAGTGATGCTCTAGGCAGAAGTAGATTTCCACCCACTTGGAGTTTATGCAACTATCAGTGTGAGTGCTGCAGTAATTCAGTATTACCTCTATGAATATATTGCCTCATGGAGAGAGAAGGCAGCACTGAAGAGGCTAGGGGGAAGTAAGTAAAAGAAAAGGGATTTCAAGGCAGCTCAGAAAATATCCAAAGGGGGAAAAAATGTTCCATAGCAATCTTTCAGAATCACATCTGCCCTTCTTTATTTTATTAACAGACAGAATTAGATCATATTAGAAAGAGAGAAAGACATACCCACAGACCTGGTTGCCTAAAGATGAAATTTAGGATCTAGCTTAGTTATTATGAGAGCAGTTTTATAGTACAATGGAAAAAAAAAGAGAAAAAAAAGATAAAAAAGGCAAACAAACCATCAGAAATCACAAACCAGAAAAAAAATGAGGATCGTCTATTTTATCTTACTCTATTCTACTTATATAAGTGACGGATTGGAAAAGGGGGTGGATTTGATGAAGCAATATTGTTTTGTTGTTATTGTCATTTTCACGTGTATAATAAAAGCCATTAAGAATGCTTGCATTTCTCCTCGCATTGATAAAAATCCCAGGATTCAGGCCTGTATAAATTTACCACAAGGGTCTACATGAAGCTGTACATATGCCTTCTTTTTCTGCGCTAATTTTGATGCTTAGTCCCCCTGTAGTCCAGATCATAGGCTACTTTTGTGTAGTGCTCAGTGACTTCAATGATATTACCATAGCAAGTCCAAATGTTTCAAAACCATGTACTATTCATATTTAAATCCCATTGACTACAATATCTTGGAAGTCTGAGAGACATGCCCCATATCTTTTGTCTTAACTTTCAACATTATCATGTTCAATAGTAAAATGAATTTTTCCACAAGAATGGAATTAAACAGATTTTTTTACTCATTAAAATAAGCCTTTGTGGAATGGATGGTACATGCAAGTCCATGATCTCTATGAAGCTATTGATGCTAAGGATGTAGAATTTTCAAGAACTGATTCAGATTACATCTGATAGAGCATGTAGGTACCCGAAGGAGGGACTGAATTACCTAAAAGCAATCCTTGTACAACTAGACCTCAGTGCAGGATGCAGGATAACATATCTCTTCCAGTAGAGCACTATGATGAGAAGACTATCTAGTTACACTCTGGTTTTGAGGCCTTGTGAGGCCTGGATTCCTCACAGAAGTTATTTCTTCCGTACTTTCAGTAAGGAGTGAAGGAGGTGAGGTAGCGCGACAACAACCAGTTTCATCTTGCCTAGTTTAGCAAGGTCTTGTGTTTCTTTGTCACATGCTCTAGCAGTTATTTTAGATGGACAAATAAGTCAGTGATAAATACTCAATTTCTTGTGGATGCCCTTTCAATCTTTCTGTCGAAGTTTTAATTTGAAACACATTTCTCCATTTTATATGGTTCCACACACCATGTTTGGATCGCTCAATATGAACTGTGTCTTCTTTCTATTTCATTTTTCTCTATATTCTAAGTCAGAATATCCCTTTTTCCAAAGAACTGACACATACCCTTAATTTGAAAAAGAGAAAACATACCAGGTTGTGGCTCTTTAGAGATGCTTGTTGGAGTCCCCCAGTCAAATGCCAGAATGTTTGAAAGTGATGAGATTTTTGGCTGAAACCAAATTATTGGTAATTCCAATGGCTGGCTAGGTCTCCTGCCCATATTTTAGCTGTTTTGCATAGTAAGTCTTCCAGATGTGTATTGGAGTGCCTTAATAGGCAACCAGTTCTAGTACCACAGACAAACAAGCAAACAAAAAAACCCCGGAAAAACTTTTATTTCTGTTTTATGAAATGAAATTCCTGACCCATATGCCTGAGGAGTAGAGAAGTTCTGAGTCATTTCTCAGTCATCCTACATTTCCAGGAGAAAAGTACTTCCTCAAATAATCTTTATAATTTAAAAATATTTTTAGAGTGTTACTGTAGAACTGTACGTGCTTCACAATCCAATTATAAACACCTTCAGGACTTTCTCTGCATAAACAAGCTCATATAAGAGAGAAGGAGTTACTGACTAAATCTTGGGAATAACAATTTGATTAAATATTGTTTTTATTCATTTGTCAGGCATTATAAGGGGAGAGGCCAAACTATATAAAGTTTCTGTATATTTATGACAAAATTTGTTACTGAATTTAATAAAATAGGTGATATATTAATTAAAGGTGAGGTTTTGATTCCACCTGTGAGTGTATCTTTGCAGTGAAAGAAGTAGCTGCATGATGTTTCTACTTCCCCTTGAATTCCACAGGCGAAACCCAATAACTGATTCTTGCTATATCACTTTTGGCCCCAAACATAGTTCAGATTTATCCCCTTCTGCAACAGACTTCCCCATTGTCTAAGCCAAGATGCAACTATGATCCAGTCATATTTCTTTCCTTGGGATGACTCTGTAATGTATGCCAATGATATGTGAGTTAGGAATCAAAATATATTTCATAAATAACTATTATTTTTCTGCCAGATTCTCTAGTGGTGTTTTGCTCTGTGAGACTGGGACAGTGACAGCCTCCTTTTGAGTACAGATCCTAATTAGGTAGCTTTTCCTCTGTCTGTGAAACACAATATGCAGTGCCTCCTATCATTACCACCACCACCATTTCTCGTGTATTGAAATGGCAGTAACAGAGCTCGTTAGAAACTGGACATGTTTTTCTACATTTTCAGTGAGTAGAAGACCAGTAGTTTCTCCCTGAGCCCGAACTTCTCCTTAGTTTGTGGAATTAAAATAATATTTTCTTGCCATCTGTACTCAGCAGCTTATTCCTGCCCATCTTACTCCTAGTGCTTGGATCTAATACTGTTTTGAAATATGGAAAGCAAAGAAGCAGTCTGAATGTTCCTTCATTGTCTATTTAAAATGGTGAGGTTATAAATATTCTTCACTCCCATACATCCATACATCCATAGTGTGCACACAGCACTTATTGCACCTGCATGTGCACTGCTTAGATATATAGCAGTCTAGAGAAAAAGAAATACAAGAACAGTTTTGGGGAACAAATCATTATGTCATGATCTTTGTGGGAAGTTTATACCTGTCCATCTTGCACAAATGAAAATACTGAAATCCATATAAAGAGCTCTTCGTAGTAGTTCTGTTCAGTGACAGTCTTTTATTAAAGGATGTGGAGAATTGGGAGAAGAATAGTGTTTACAAGAGAGGTGAATGTCAGAATTTTAAGGTACAGTGGTTAGGAAAAAGTCAAGATTTCCAAGTCCACTTGTGTGTTTTATAGACTGATGAATTTTTATCTCACATTTTTCAAGGATACCTTAGAAAGATAAGTTAGTAGAGCCTCAGGACTTACAGCAAAATCCAGTATTTCCAAAATTTGTGTGTGTTATTTTTTTGAAAGTATTGCTTTTTGCAGTGTTTACAGGCAGAAACTTACAATATTATTTCTTTCTGTTAAACTCCTAGAGGCTGGAATCAAGCTATTAAATGGAATATTATTTAAGAACAGAATGTTTCTTGCAAGTGCCAGAGAGACAAACTTGAAAAAGGAACCTCCCAATTTTTCTGGCAGTTGGAGGTTAAAAAAAAAGTCTTAAATTCATAATCTTTAAAGTATTATTATTTTCTGCAGCCATGACTGTTTTTTAGACTCTTTTGCATTAATTTTTGAAATCATAAAGTTGGCAATACTGGACATTCTCATATTTTTTTTTTTAAAGACGTGTCTTATAGCATTTTAAGAAAATAGCTCAAAACGTTAAAGTTTAGAGTACAGAGAAAAGCATTTTCTGGATCCTTAGGATTCTTCTTAGAGTCTTACTTCTTCCTGCTCAGTAAAGGTGAAAAAAAAGACTGAAATGAAATCACAATTTAGATTTCAATGTTATCTTGTGAATACATTTTAGCAAAATTTATCCACCTCCACAAAGCACTGGAGAAAATTTATGTCAGAATTATATAGGCTTGATGTTAAAATTGTTGAAATCTCAGTCACATGCTCTGATTTAACACTTATAACTCTTTTATAATGACATAAAGCAGCGTCGTTATTACACAGTTATATAATATATGCTTCAGATTTTTCTTAAAAATAGTTTTCTAGGGCAAGATATGCAATATATTAAAATTTTATTCAAATATCTCCCATTATAACTGGATTAGCAAGGCACAAAATAAATTACTACCTAATCTTATTGTCATTGTAAAGGTTTGAAATACTTGCAAACTGATATATATTTACGTATGCATACACTTCTGTTTACAATTTTAATTGCTACAATGTAGAATTGTGTGTGTTTTATATAAAACATAGATATATAATATATAAATCGATCTATCAGCCAACACAAGTCGGGTGTACTTGTAACATATAAAACAAATGCACAGTGACACTTTGATACCATGGTATGACATATATTCAGTTTGCAAATTTTGCAAATGGATTTTACTCTGTGTATTTGTTAATTATACATAATTGCATTCACTCCCAGATATTAACAAAGTACTACACTGTAAAATAGCCTTTTGACACCTGCTAAGGTCTTGGCAATTTAATGACTGAAATACATTTATTTGATTTTTTAAAGATATTGATTGCATTTGGTAAAATTGCCTACACAACCTTTAAATGTAGGTCTACTTGTCTCGTTCTATTATTTCCAAATTTTCTAATTGTTTTAGTTTTGAGACTGTTTTTCTGCAGTTGAGTTTAGTTAACCTTGGTGTTTATGGCATGCCAGTACAGTGTGCAGTACATTAGAGTATTCTGTTAAGGACAAATAACTCTACGAGTTGCACCTTAATTATATTTATAGAGACAAACTAAAGTTGTCTCACAGCTTTTAAATACCTAGAGAATGAGAAATTGGAAGATGAATCTCAGTATGTAGCATATTTTAACAAACTAAGCAATCTTGCCTTGGGCAGGGTTTTCCTAGTAAATGGCTGCTTCAGTATGAGAACCAGCAATCCATACAGCAGCATGATTGCCTTGTTCTTAGGTCATCATCCTGTTCTGTTCGAAAGCACGTTAGCATTTGCTTGTTTGTGGCTGCCATTTTAGACATCTTATATGTTTCATGCAAGTGACTATAATGTATTTTCACTAGATGTGACTCATACTAACTACTGGTTTAAAATTAGCAAGTTTAAAATCTGCTAGCTACAAAAGCAGCTCTGACATAGTATCTCTGTGATGAAGATGTGAATGCTACTCAGCCAGGCTTTTATAGTTTTGTTTTCTAGATCCCTAGCTATGATGTATTTTGGTGATATCTCAAGAAAGAATATGATTAATAAACAACAAAACATTTCACTGATTCTTGGCACATTTTATAGATAGTCACTGAGAGAGAATATAACCATTTTCGATGTATAATTCTAAATGTTATATAGCTACAGAGGGCATGGAATATTGATAGCGATAGGCCATGAAAGCCAGTATCAGCAGTAGGTTGATTACAGCTTGGTATTTTATCAGATCAACTTTATTGCCTTATGTCTGTTTGCTATTTTTAAGAGGGTAATGGGGGATATAACTATTTTATATTGAAATAATTTGTATTAGTCACCTTCTTTCTTCTGGCAGGAAGAATCTCAGAAATAGAACATCATCTTTTTTAAACAGGGTTATGTGAAAGGTCTTTTTTTAGCTAACTTTGTTAAAGAATCAATTATGAATAAACTATTCCTGAAAATTTTAGGAAAAGAAAGATACTATCCTCACAAGGCTTTTAGAATGTATTTGACTAACATCTGCAAATGTTCTATAATTTGCATCTAATACTGAGAATGGCTAAAAAATCCATATTGTGACAGAACTATTCACAGTCATTGCTTGGAAGCACTTACCTACCACAGTAAGAAGTCGTATAAAATTTTAGAATATTCTGTATGTGTGTATCATGATAATAATAAAGAGATTTGGGATTTGTTAAAGGGAACTGAAGGTTTACTAGAGGATTCAGATAGCAAGCAATGTGAAGCACATGAAGCTGTTCATGACTTAAATGAGTACACAGAAGCCTCCATAAATAGGTTCCAACTGGATCGTATGAATAATCTGCTGTAGTTGTGATGGAATGAATTATAGTAATAGACATAAGTTCTCCCTGTTTTAGTCATTTCATTGGTGTTTATTTCTCTCCATCCCTGTCTTGCTTTGTCTTGAATATCTATTGCAAAGCTGAAACATGGCATTCAGTCTCAGATGTTCCTACTGACTCTAAAAGTCATTTTGTAGAGTCACCATAAGAAAAGGAATCTTTTCTTAAATCCACTTTCTTAATACCATCATTGACAACACTTGAAAGCGCAGAGGCATTTCCCAGTATTTCTTCCTCAAATAACAGACAGACATGTTTTATGTCTTTCAGACATACACAAATTTTATTTTAACTCGTCAGACTTAACAACATTTTCATTTGATAATGAACAAGATGACCCTTAGCTCATTTACATGACTTAGCTAAACTTCAGGAGCTCAAATGCCGAATGCACTGAGTGCCTGAACTTCACTGCAAGTTACATCTACATCTAGTCCCAGCACCGGGGAGTGTTGACAGATTCGTCTTCACAGCTTGTCGGTTGCTGACTTTTGACAAACCGCCAAAATACTCCCTTGACTATAATCCACGTAAAAGTAATATTTAAAACTGTTCCACAGAAAGCAATTAGAACATCTGTAGATTGATTATTCAATTTGATCCTATTTAATGTATTTCAGAACTCACACCGAGTCAGTATTTCACATCATTTTTTTTTACACAAAGAAATCACTGTCTACTGAGTACTGATTCTGAGTAATGTATTTGCTAATGCAGAGTACATTGCAGAGAGAAGGATTTGATGCTTCTCATCTTATACTGACTATAGTAACTGAGAAAACGAAACTTTCAAAAAAAATCAAGTTTTGAACAATCATAGGGGTTTAGGGCAATTACTGACTTTCTTCAAAAGAAAAGAATATGAAAAGTATTTTAATTCACTTTGTTTTAAATAATGGCCCCTCAACTACAGGTTCTGTTTGGGTTTAAAAAGTCACCTGATACAGAGTAAAAACCAATGTTTAAAAATTACCAGTTAGAAATCAAAACATAAAGGTCATTAGAGTTTCAAACGATTAACATTTAAGAAGCATTTGCACCATTTTCTCCCTAAAATTGTTGACTTAATAATGTTCCCTAAAAGAAAACAAAAATAATTCTTCCCAGCAGAACAGATGTGACCAACCTGCCGACATGCCCTAGCCATATGCTCCATCCTTATGAACAACTCAAGCTGGTCCATAGGTTTGGCAAGAAAGGTTGATTTGCCTTCTCCAGGCAAGTGCTGCCTGAAAGTAACTGGAATGGATCAAATCATTGATACGTGCAAATCAGCACAGTTTCACTGACATCAGTTACTTGCTGCAGCTGAAGATCTTGCTCAAAATATGTTCCCCATATTGAAAATATATATGTTCCCCATACTGAAATAGATTTTCAGTCTATTCATTTGGTTGTGGATGGCAAAACATATGAAAGCTGAGTTACCTGAAGAAGGCAATCTAAGATGGCTCTGCCAGGGCTGTGAAAGGTGGTAGTGACAGGAAAAGTGTTCCAGAGCACTGGAGCGCTAGGCTAGACATGTTCTCGGAAGGTTAAACTATTCTCTAAGCCAGTCAATAGAGACCATGCATTCTGCTCAGGTTTCATGCTTGGTGTAATACCATCAGACTGAAAACCAAGTGACTTTTATAGACGAGGGGCGGTAAAATAATTTAACAGAAATGCACTGCTATGTCTAGTATCTTAATTAAGACAATTCCTTTAAAAGGTCCCTGCTGAGTTTTCAGTTATTTTTGATAGGACAGAATGTTTCATTCAGAATTACATTATTAAACACATTATGCATTACAGTAATAACATTAAAATGTTTTAAAAATTGTAGGAAGTGTCCCATTGTTAGAAAATAAATAATTTTTTACAGAGTAAAACAGAATGAGAAAGCAGTTTTATAGCAAACTGAACCCGCATCACCAAAAACCCTAACAAACAAGTAAACAAACAAAGGCATTATCAGAGAAGGAAGCTACAGCTTTGCAATCAGTTAAAACAGATGCTTAGTGTTAAGCACATAAATAATCCCCCTGAGTAGTTTGAAAAACTCATATGCTGAAAGTGAAGTCCAGGTGTAATTATAAGCATGGGGTCTATATTTTTCACTAGTCAATTTAAGCACAGAACCTTAATAATGCTAAAATATCATCTATGTATTCAGATGACTTTATGTAGCCATAAATTAATAATGGTATGTGACACATTCAGATAAGTGTTTGAAATACTTAAGCACACATTCACAATCCAATGTTTGACAAGCAGTAAATACAAAACACAGTAAGCAAGAAGAAAATATAAGAAGGAAAGCTGGAAGAGAAGTGGGACGTAAATATTCTTCTGTTAAAGTAAAATCACAAACTAGAGAGAATTTTAGGAATTACAGTAACTGACCCATCCCAGGAGCATCTGTGGCTTGGGCTACTACGGTAAGCCCAAGTAGGAGCAAGTAGTAAGCTCAAAGTAGGAGCTTATTTTTATTGTCTCAGTTGCAGCAAGAATTTAAAATAGCTCAGTTTGGAAAGCCTTGCTCAAATACAAATTCCCCTTGATTTCCCTTTGACAGTTTTGCCTAAGGAAACAGCATGAAGGAGGAAAAAGTAAACAAGACCAAACAGTGTCATAACTATGTCTTATGTCCCATCTGAAATCAGGCACAGAACTGGATGCTAGTCCCGCTTTGAGATGGCATAGCTGGAACAGGTACGCAAGGGAGTTTCTTTGTGAGGGGATCTCACTCTGAAGCAGGAGGGAGATAGAGAGGAGAACACAGCTCTCCGAGCTCTCCAGTCTCCAGTGCAAACTCCCAAATACAGTCTGCTATGGGATGACCAGCTGCAAATGAAGCCTTCCCCTCCCCATCTCTCGCTTCTCCAGTCTCTCTTGGGTCACCCCAGAGAGTCAGATGCTCTTTTTCATCATTATATGTCATTTTTTACTTCACTGAGCTTGAAAGGGAAAGCACAGTGGCCGTAAGAGACCTCCTGGGATTTTTCTCACCATTACCACCAAATTAACGGTGACAGTGTTGGCTGAATTAAAGTGGGAGGGAGGAAGTGTACACACAGGTCTTTGGGGAAAATAGCTGCATACATACATGGAATGACACAAGGAGCTTCCCTGTCTGTACTCAGAATCTTCTGACTTCATACTTCTTCCAGTATCTTCCACAAGAATCCAGCTTCTGTCCTCAAGGAAGTGCAAATGCTGGGACCCACTGTAGGCCCAGCTCAGAGAGCCCAGTAAAAAGAGAGATTCTCCTTCCCTGTTCCCATCTCTGAGCAGTTTTACTGTATTGCAGTTATACTGACAGCAGCAATCTGACAAAAAATCAGCAATTCTACTATATTACGTTCCCCAGTTCGTTACACACTTTGAAAAGCCTGTGCAGGACCTTTTCTGGATCCATATCTACTGCCATCATCATCCTGAGCTGTGAAATACACAGCCTCAAAGCCTGCAACTATTAACTTTGGAACAGACATAGAGGCTTTAAACTTGCCTTGTTCTAAAGTTTTTAAATAACTTCATGGGAAGTTCACTTTCTTACTTTTGGGAATTTGACCCTTTGTGGAATAACAGTTCTTTCAGGCTGCCAGTAACAGTATCTGTCACTAACTTCCTGCTCATCTGTTAGGGACTGATGGAGCTCTTAGGGACTTTTTAAATACACATTCACCATTTGAATTTAATTATCCAGCAACACTGTTTATTATTTTCATTCTCAGTTTTGCCTGTATGTGCTACTGTTACATATTTGTTGACACAAACATGAAAGAATCATAGGCATCATTCCTTTTTCTTGGCTGTCCTATTTCCTAATTGCTTTCCTGTTGTTTGTTTGCTTGCTTGTTTGTTTGCTTTCCCTTTGGGTTGGTTTCCTTTGCCTTTGTTTCCTTTTTTTCTTCCCTTTATGTCTCCATCATTACTTTCTTCTTTTCTCCTACTTTCTTTTTTGGTTGCTTCTGTCTTCTCCATTATCTGTCTTTTTTCTTGCTATTTTCTCTTGTTTTTATTTTTCTTTCCCAGATGTTTCTCTTTGATTTTTCTTATTTTCTTCTTGCCTCTTCTTTCCTTCATTTTCTCTTTTCTTTCACTTTCTTTTTCACTTGCAGTTTGTTTTTTCTTCCTTTTTTTCCATGTTAATTTACATTATCGTCTTTTTTTTTTTTTTTTTCTTTTTGCTATCCCGATTCCTGATTGCTTTCCTTTTGCTGGTTTGCTTAATTTTTTGCTTTCCCTTTGGGTTGGTTTCCCTTGCCTTTGTTTCCTTTTTTCTTTCATTTTCCATTATTCCTTTATATTCCATTTTTACTTGCTTCTCCTTCCACTTTCCAGCTCTTCCTTTACTTATTTTTCCATTCATATTTCTGTCTCTCCCCTTTTTTTGTTGCGGCCTCTTTCTTCCCCATTTTTCTCTCATTTTATTTTTCTTCTTTTTCTCTCTTTATTTTGCCTTTCTTCCACAGAGTATTTCCTTTGGCGTTCTCCTTCTTGTTTCTTTCCTTCTGTCTTCTTGCTTCCTGTTTTCCCTTCTTCTTTTTTTCCACCTATTTCACTATGCATTAACATTTCCTACTTTTTTTGCTATTCTATTTTGTGACTGCTCTCCTCTTGAAGCTTGCTTGCTTGTTTCATTTCTCTTTTGGTTGATGTCCCTTGTCTTTGTTTCCTTTTTTTCCTTTTTGTCTCCATTTTTAGTTTCTTCTTTTTTTCTTCTACTTTCCAGGTTTTCCTTTCCTTACTCTTCCATTCCTGTTTCTTTCGTATCTTTTTCTCTTTAGTTATTTATTTATTTCACTTTTTGTGGTTGCTTCTGTCTTCCCAGTTTTTCTCTATTTCTTGATTTGCTCCCATCTTCGTTTGCTTTTCTTTCCCCTATATGTTTCTTTGCTTTTTCTTACTAACTTCTTGCCTCCTGTCTTCATTCCTTAGTTTTCTTGGTAGCTTTTCTTTTTGCTTGCCATTTTTATTTCCTCCTTTATTTCCACCCATGCTGATTTCCATTATTGCTTCCTTTGTCTTGTTATCCTATTCCCTAATTGCTTTACTCTTGCTTGTTTGCCTGTTTGCTCATTTGCTTTCCTTCTGGGTTGGTTTACCAGGCCTGAGTTTCCTTTTTTTCTTTCCTTTATGTCTCCATTTTTACTTTCTTTGCTTTTTCTACTACTTCCCAGGCTTTGCTTTCCTTACTTTTCCATTCTTGTTTCTTTTCTGTCTCTTCCCATTTTTCCTCTTCCCTGTTCTTTCCCCATTTTTCTTTGTTTCTCTGTTTTTCTTGCTTTTCTCTCTTGTCTTTGTCTGCTTCTCTTTCCCGGCTTTCACAAAGTATTTCTTCTTGTTTTTTCTTACTTGTTTCTTTCCATCTTCTTTTTGTCACTTTCTGTTTGCCGTTCTTCTCTGCTTTTTTTTTTCCCCCCATCCATTTAACTTTTAATTATTATTTCTTTATTTTTTTGCTCTTCTATTTCGTGATTGCTTTCCTCCTGCTGCTTACTTGGTTATTTCCTTTGAGTTGTTTTCCCTTGCCTTTGTTTCCTGTTTTCTCTCTCTCTCTCTCTCTCTCTCTCTTTATGTCTTCATTTTTGCTTTCATCTCCTTCTTTTCCACTTTTTGTTTTTCCTTCCTTTTCCATTTCTGTTTCATTCCTGTCTCATTTTTTTTCCTTGCCTATAGGTTTATTTTTCATTCCTTGCTTCTATTTTACAGAGTATTTCCTTTTGCTTTCTCCTTGTTGCTTTCTTTCTGTGTCCTTTTTCTATATTTCATTTTGCTTTCTATTTGCCATTCTTTCCTTTCTCCTTTTTCAGTTTCCTGATTGCTTTCCCCTGGTTTCCTTGCTTAGTGCTCCTTTGCTTTCCCTTGCAGTTCATTTCCCTTGGCTTCATTTCCTTTTTTTTTTTTTTTTTTTTTTAATGTCTCTCTTTTTTTTCTTCTTCTTCCCTTTTCACTTTTCTTTTTTATTCCTTTTTCTTTCCGTTCCATTATATGTCCATCACTTAGGTATTTTATTTGCATTTCTCTTTACTTTTTCCTTTCTTAGTCGCTTTCTTCCCTTGCTCTTCTTTGGCAATCCTTAGTCGTCTTTAAGCTGCTTTGCAGTTGCTTTCTCCTTACATTGGACTTTTCCCTCATCCGTGTCTATTTCCTCTTTTTCCTTTGTGTCTTTTTTTCCTCCATTTCCTTTTCTCCTTGTTCTTTCCTTCCATTAGGCTGCCTCTTTTGTGTCCTTCCTCTCGTATGCTCTTCATTGCTGCTTTTTTCTTGCCTTTTGGAGTCCAAGATGGGAGTGCAAATTGCCTCCATGCTGAGAGGTTTCCAGCAGCAGACCACAATGGTTACTTTTCT
>VZSV01000126.1:183270-226682 GCA_013398735.1 Nothocercus julius | reverse complement strand
TGATGCCGCGGCCACACTGTGATGCGCTGGCTGCTGGGCACGGGCCAGGGGCTGTGCGGGCACAGGGCAGCGTGCCTGCATGGCTGCCACACGCCCTGCATGTACTGGCCCAGCTGCACAAGCGCTGCACTTGTCAAGTAGCAGCAGGGCCCACGTGCTGCCCCCAAAATGCCAACTTTCACACTGCCTCTGCCCTCACTCAAGCCTGAGCTCAGCCTCCTCTCTAGGTGTCTAAATGTGGCAGGAACATGGGAGAGGACTCTCCTGTCTCCAAGCACGCTCAGGGAAGGCGTTTATGGAATGATTTTCTTGTCTAAATACAGGAGCTCCCATTCTTTTGTGATGCTTTATAATCATAGAATCGTTATGTTTGGAAAAGACCTTCAAGGTCATCAACACCCTACCTGCTAGACCATGGCCCCAAGTGCCTCATCCAGACATTTCTTGAACACTGCCAGGGACAGAAACGTTACAACTGCATGAGCTGATAACTGGAGAAATGCCCCAATAATGGCTTGCTGGGAATAAAGTGGGAAGGAAGAAGGAAGTAGTAGAAGCATCTGAGAACTGTTCTCCTCTTTGAGTTCTGCTGCTGGCAGAAGAAGGAGGAATGAGTTCAATAGGTTTGGTCTTTGATGAAAGATGTCAGGCCACATTTATAAGTTGCTCTCTGCTTATTAAATGACAGTTTGGATGTTCTTGTTGAATCATATGAAGCACATTCCAGGAATGGTTTTCTATCCCATTTTTGACTATGAAGCTTGTCTAGTATTACTATAGCATTAGTCTCTTATTCTAGCTAGTGAAGAGTTCCACTGACGTCCAACTTTTATAAGTCCAGCCTGGACATCAGCCTTGGACTTTACTGGGACATGAGTTTTCATCCTCAAGACCCTGAAAATTCTTGAGTTTTCAGATCTATCTCTCTATTTTTTTTTTCTTAAAGCTTATTTCATCACCCATCAGAACCTCAGTTTAATTACAATTTTAGTATTTTAACATTTATTTTCATTTGCCCATTTGACTCAGTGCTATTGAAACTGTTGATTGCTTTTAGGACTTCAGTATGAAGGCCAAGGGAATTTTAACAGTAAGTTCAGTCGGTGTAGGATTATATCTTCAGTGAATAAATAATTTTACTTTCAAACTAAGTTTTTCAACACTCTGAAAATGTTATAATGTCAAAGACATGTATTAATCACTTCTATTAATATTCACTAAGAACTGAAGGGGACATCTATTAAGTTCTATTGGGGTTTAGCTTTTACTAAGTGCATTCTCACTGAGGTTTCTTCCAATGTATTCTGATAAGTATTTGGTAACCTTTCTGCTCCTTAGTTGGGTGTAAGCTTTTACTGTTCTTCTTCCTCAGAAATCACTGTCTAGTTCTGAATGTATTTTTGTTGTTTTCTATCATATAGCGGACATTCTTTGTAGCTTGTTGAGACTGAGTGAATCTTCTGCTTATCTTGAATGAAAGCTGGAACAGAAAATTGGATACATTCACCAGAGTAACTGCATCCATTTACAGTTCAGCTTCTGGTAGTTTTGTTGCAGTGAGAGAATAGGGATGTGGTGACAGTGTTAGACTTCTTGGAGAAAAACTGCCTGAAACTTAAGTATGATGCATTCACTTCACTTCTCTTTCTGTGGCAAACAGAAGACCTGCAGTAAGATATTTGTTTTCTCAGTTACTAGCATCTAAAGTTACTGTCTTTTTATTTTATCCTCTATTTTTGTGTTAAAATTTTTCCTGCAATTATGGTACACTTATATTTGCACTGAATGACTTTGTAAATAATTCCCTTACACTGAAGTATTATTACATGCTAAGAAATGCATTAAAATACCATCTTAGCAACTACTGTGAGTATACGTGGTAAACATGTTGTTCAAGGTAATTTATAGATTATTCTGAAGTGATTGAAGGAGTGTTTTTTTTTTTTTTTTTCTAGGATTGCTTTTTATTGAATTAATCTTTTAAAATATTATTCCAATATGCCATCTCCATGTGACAGATAAGAAGGTAATCAGGAGTAGTCAGCATGGCTTCACAAAGAGAAAATTACGCTTAACCAACCTGATAGCCTTCCACCATGGTATGACTGGGTAGTTGGAAGAGGGGCAAGCAGTGGCTGTGGCCTCCCTTGACTTTAGGACTTTCCACACTGTCCCCTGTGACATCCTCACTGATGGGATGCAAGAAGGGCCACTAATACATTTCTAGGAAGATTTCAGGACAACAAAGATATGTGTGGTATAGATTTATACCTGGTCAGGAGAAGATAAGCTCTTCCAAGTACTCTGACAGTGCCAGATCACATATTTTATAGATAAATTCTGTAAATTTAAAGTACAGATGAAATCTTAAGTAAAGATCATACTTTTCACTAATGTTTGTAGTAGACAGTGGTAAAGATTGCACAGGTTTTCCAGCCTGTAATTTCATCAGCAAATAAATATATGTCATTATTGACACAGAGCTCCAGCCCATGGCTGGACTGGTTTCTTTTATGTGACTTTTTTGGGAGTCATATGAAGGAGTTAATGAAGTTCTCAGCAGCAGTGGTAGTCTGAAATTCTAAAACACCTGAACTAGAATAATACTCATTGGTTCATAGAATATTTATGATGAGATATTTATTATGACAATTAAGGGAAATTTACACTGAGCAGCTTGAAAGACAATACAGATTGAAATTAATGCAACATTTAAAAAAAAAAAAAAAAAAAGAAAGAAAGAAAGATAAACGGTTCATTGAAAAATGGCTGCTTAATCCACAAGCTGTTCTGGACCAGAGATAGTAACATAAAGGACATTTGCAAGTGCTCATTCCTAAGTCTTCCTTCTACTCTGTCTCCTTCTGGCCTTATTAGTCTTGCACTGTGAGCTATGTCGTAACACAAATTTGCCAGGGGGGTAATGAGAACTCTCAGATTGTTCACTGATAAATTCTCCTGGGAGGTGGGAGATGTAGTCTTACTCCTCCTCAAGCTGCAAATGAGACCCATCTCTGTTTTAAAAATAAAAGAGTAAGGCAGCTCTAAAGAAAGCTCAAAAGGCAGCCGAGTATAGGAGTAGGTTCAGTCTGTGAATTCCTATTACAGAAATAAGATCAGTCTGTTGAATAGGGGTATTTCAGGCATGTCTCTGTGTTTGTAAGTGTCTAGGTATTATGAGTATTGTGGAGACTTGCCTGATTTTTCACTCATTGAATAAAGAACTGACATGCCTAAATATAGGGTTTATAGTTTTAATTCCCAGTCAGATGCTTAAAAGTTAGCTGTGGCAAGGCAAAGTTCTCCTGGTGAATCCAGGCCTGAGACTTCCTGCCACATTCAGAAATTTCCCAAGAAAAACTTCCTGCAAGTTTGAATTAAAAATGAGAAAGTTCAGGGTAGCTGTTTCAGGTTGCAAATGAAGTGAATTTTATGTCTTTAGAACTCAGAAGAAACTGTATAGGAAAATATTTCTGAAATTTTTATAAGCTTTAGATCCTCAAAAGCTTTGTTCATTAGGGATAATTTTACAGACAGTTAAGAACTATGGCATTGGTATAGAACAAAGATGAAACTCCTGACATTTTGCATAGCTAATTATGCTAAGAATAGCAAAGAAATAGTATTTTTGCAGTGATTAATATAGTTCTGATGGTTGAGGTCTAAAAGAGAGATGAATCTCTCTTCACCTTCCAAAGAACAACAGAGGACTTTGGAGTCCGGTATGAGCTCTGTTAAAGAGATAAATGAGGTTCCAATATGCAATCATGTAACGGACTCATTAATTTGCATCGGCCTGCTAGCCATCAGTCAGTCACTGACCTGTCAGCTGAACCTGTCAGTGTCACCAGCCTATCCAGATGTGATCATCCCTGGTGGCTTCTGTGGGACTGCACCCTGGCTGGGAAGACTGGGTTTGCCTGGGTTGTAGCCATGGGAAGCTCCTATTCATCCTTTCTTGTGGAGAAACCCTGCTCTTGATGCCCCCTGACTGAGAGGGAAGAAACTTTAAGAGTCATTTGTTAGAAGAAAGAGGTGGCAGTTTTTGAGATGCAGATATGAATAATTTTGAGCAATCTGAGAAAGAAGAGTGTGTTCAATGATCTCCCACAAGCAGGAGGGCATTGTGTTATCCTTCATAACTGGAGAGCTCAAAGTCCTCAAATCGCAGATTAAGAATCACAAACTGGGTACAAGGTGTTACTGCTGGAGATGGAGAGGAACCTGTGGTCTTGTGGAAACCTTCCTGGAAAACTAGAGAAGAGGATTGTAAAGCCTCTTCTACATCAGAATTAGATATTTTCTATTGCTCTGTTTATATATCCTCTTGTTTCTCTCTTTAATATAATACAGTTTACAATGACAGATGATTCATGTCTTAAAGTACAAAGCGTAATTTACTGAAGAGTCTGAAGCTTAATCGAAGATTCTAAAACTTCTGGATGGGAGTTTGAAACTTTTTTTAATGACTTCTAAATTTGAGTAAAGCTGGTTTTACTGCCCGTAAACTCAGAATAGCTACCTCATAGTATCAGGGACACTGCAATGCAGTGTGGTTTCTTCTTATTTTTTTGATGTTAATTTCCGATTCAAGAGTTCTGAGAGTATCTCCTCATTTTTACATGGCTGATGTGTGAAGGCAATAGACTAGAAGCCAAAGTTAACATATTCAGATCTGTTGATTATTTGGAGTAAATTGCATAGAAGTTAATGATTTACTTGGACCAGAATATTTTGACATTTTGAACATTAATCAGTATTTTTGCGTTAGCAGCAAGTGATTTTGCTATACTAATGTTTCTGTTACTGAGGAATGGTAGTTGGTTTCATCACCACATGTTATATAGATGATTTTCACAAATCATAAAAGCAGCATGCTTTAGTCATGATACAATGCGGACTGAAACATTGCCAAGAAACGAAAGTAATAATTCACTGTTCTAATGTACCCATTTTCTTGGTTTTATATCATCAGTGTTGGAGATAAAACTGATGTCTTAATTTCCATCATGCTGTCATGCTTAGCCCTGTAAGGTCTTTGTCCTTTGAGAGATAAATTAAATGCCAGTAAATACCCACTACATACTTTCATTGCCCTCTTTGTGCTCTATTTATTTCTTATTGCAAAATGTTGGTTGGTGGATATAAAAATGCTCCATCTTTCCCTTTGCATCAGACTTAGCCTAGATAACTTCACAGAATGAACCTTTCCCCTTCACTCAAAATCACTTCTGACAGCAAATCTCACAAGGATTTCTGTAAAATGGTATGTGTGTACCAGAAGTGATAGTAAGGTTTTACAGTAAGGTTATGTAAGCTTGTTGAGCTGGGTCTTGCCTACTGCCAAACTAGCCTGGGTCAGCAAGCACAAAGCTTGGTATTTTGTTCCTATGGATGTGGTGATCTGTTGGACAGGGCTGTGGGATCCGCAACAAGGGTGCAGCTCTTGCACACATTGCTTTGGGAGATCCAGAGTCAAGGAGGATGTGCTTTGCCAGAAGGTGGATTGAATAATTTGATACTGAAAAGGCTCTTTAGGGATTACTGATCATAAATCTCTTCTGTAGGTGTCATTACCTGGCAATGGGGAGCTCGTGGGAGTTTCAGTGGTGCCTATGGTATGTCAGGGACCAGCACCACTACTCCCTTCATCTATTATTATTATTAACCTATTATTATTATTAATCTATTATGATTATTATTTAACTTATCCTTTCTAGTCTCTCTTATCATTTTTTTTTAAATCATGTCTGCAGGTTGCATCCTGTTTGGTCATACAGGAGCCTCCTTTTATCTTAAGATTCCTACTTTTTTTCTCAAGATTCCCATGTTGCTGCTGGAGGACTCCTAGCAGAGCCAAATGTAGGCTATTGTTTTGTTTTGTTTTGTGTGTTGGCACAGAGTTCATTGAGAGATTTGAGATCCCATGGGAGTGCTTTCTTTCAGATCACCTGGGCACTTGTATTCGCCAGGATTCCCTGTACAACTGACTGTACTGTAAGCAGTGCACTTGGCTCTGTCTGCATTCCTGTGTGTGTCCATGCGTCTCCAAGGACCAGAATGTTGTTTCATGTCCACTGGAGATGTTGTCTCCTTTGATTACTAAGAAAACATATATTTATCTTGTATAGCAGTATAGCAGCATTTTTTCCTTCATGGTGCACTGAACACTTCTTCAAAAGAAAAAAAAAATATTTCAAGTAAAAAAAAAAAACTTTTGAAAAGGAGTGTTTCTAGATGTTCAGAATGATGTTTCTAATAATTCCGACTGATTCCCAAACTAGTCAACACACAGCTGTTGCAAATTAACTTCCTTGTTAAGGAAAAATGTTCCATGAAGCATCAAAGTAAATTGTAAATAGATCAGATCAGACTCTTTTGCTGTCAGGATAAATAAAATGTAACACCAGAAATCGTATGAGGGCTTTATTTTTCAATGCATGTGAGGGCTTTACTTTTCAGTTGCTGTATATTAAGAAATAAACAAAAAGTTAGATTCTAACTGAATCTGAGTTCTGAAATGTATTTTGCATATGAAACTTGTCTTCCTTGCATTCCACCATCTATTGATAAATGTGTTAAGAGTTTTTTGTGAGCAAGCCAATGTCTGCTGTGCAAATTGTCACAAACAGCTAGAAAGGCTAGCATCAAAATTGAGAATAATAATGTCCCTCAAATAGTTTTTGTCCTTTTATACTGCATAGTGCAGAGCTGGTCTAAATATCTGTATTTATTTGCCTTTGTTTACAGTTAGACATTTTTCTTAAAAGACAGATCTTGACTGTTCTCTAGGCCTACTGATGTATTATAAAAATACTGTTAAACAAATAGACTACTCCAGGAACTGCTGCCTACTCAGTTATTGGCAGCATCATAATGTGGCAGTCTATTAACCTTCTTATATTGTGGTATTCCAGAGCTGTTCTGATCTTGATTTAGACAAGCAAATAAAGCATGCAGCATGTCCTGAAAGTCATTAAAAAGCTCTTATATGTGAACAATTCAGGAGAAAATTCTAAAGCTTATTCTTTCTTTCTATGATCAGACTTGTGAGGATACCAGTCCCCTTTCTCTTGCAGGTGGGACTGTGAAGGTAGCAGTGAATAAGGTATCAATATACCAGTAGGCACCAGCTGGTTTCTTGAAGCCCAGTGATATGTAGGGCCTCAAAGGTTTAACATGTCTCTGATATTCTTCTTGGGATGGACGTAAAAGTCAGAGAAGACGTATATTGTAACTGGAGAAAGGATTCAAAAAGTACTCAAAATGCTTGTCTATTTTCCAAGTCTGTCAGTTGGCCTAATAAAAGATATTACATCTGTCTCCAAACCTTCCCTCCTGTGTAGATTAGGGGGGTTTCAGTAGTTTGACCTGGTTTCACAGAATTTATTGTCAGCAAAGTTATTTTCAGCTCTACAGATGGCCTGAATTCCACCTGACCTACAACTAAGATGAGCAGAAACTGAACTATTCCAGTGCTCTTGTGCTGGAGTTTCAACTCAGTATTGTTTATATACTGAAAAACACCACAGTGTTTCCTTTAGAAAGCAAAATAGTCAGTAATGTTTTGCATTATCAACATCCATCTTTGTCATCACATTTTTGTTGCAGTCTTATTGTGTAACTGAACTGTATAGTTCAGTTATGCTATAGTTTTTATTATTTCAGTTAAATAAGGCATCAAACTGATCAAACTAACAATAGAAAAAGCAGAAGCACTGTTCCTTGTTAATCTTGTTTTGTTGCTGTGTGATTTTATATGATAAAATAATTGAGCAATTGAAAACAATTGCTCTTTTTCAACATTTTTTCTCTAGCTCTTGTCCCTGTGCTTGAGATCTTGTAGGAATACTTGCGATGAGGTATTCTCCTATTTGATTCACATTTATTGTTCCTTAGAATGAAAACTAATCACAGGTTGAAGCTTGGTGCCTGGACATTTCAAGATTACCTGCCAACTATTTTTATTGTTGATGGTCGAGCCACACTATAGTGCATCATTTATTCTGAAATGTGTTTTCTCCTCTGAAGGAAAGTACAAGTGCTTTGAAATCAGGTTTTGCGCCATCTTCATAAGCTGAGCAATGAAGAGATCCTTCAGATAATATACCAAAATAATTTAAAAGCTTGGAGTAGGCTAGTGTAGAAAAGAAATTTTAGCTTTTCTGGTGTTTTTCCATACTGTCCTTGTCAGTCATCTGAAATGTTTTTCTTGAACAGAAGTGTTTTTTTTTCTTTTGCAGAAAAAAACTTTCTCAAAGTCAGCATTGTCACATCTTCTACAAGAACTTGCCTATATTCATTTACATTCATGTTAAATGGTAATACATTTATTTTATAAAGTGTGTACACCTTAATTTCTTGCTGTTTCACAGGATTGAAGGATAATTCAGGTTGGAAAGGACCTCAGCAGGTCCTAGTCCAACTCAAAGCTGGGGTAGTGATTCAGTCAGGCTGGGTTCCTCATGGCTTTGTGCAGTTGGGTCATGCAAACCTACAAGGCTGGAGACTGCACGGCAACCTGTTCCCCTTCTTGCTGTCCTCATGATGCAAAAGCTTTTCCTTACATTTAGTCTGCACTTTTGTTGTTCCAATTTATGTGTGTTGTCACTTGTCCTCCCACTGAAGAGGCTGGCTTCATCTTCTTGATAACCTCATTCTCCATTGTAGACATTAGAAGGATGCTGTTATGTTTCTTCCTCAACCTTCTCTTCTCCAGGAATGTAGCATTATGTATATTTTTTAAGTAAAGACTTCATTATTACTATGTTGTTCACATTCATTATTGCTACTAGCAGTTCCATAAATGTGCATTTATAATATCATTTTACTGTCTTTTTATATAAAAATTCATAGAGATACAGAATTAAAATGAAATAATTGCTCCATTTTCCCTAGATTGTATTGTTTAATACTTTTGCATTTGTATATCATATTTTGTCTGTTGGCAGCAAAAGTTGTTTCCAGCTCATTGCTGCTTAACAAATAGCTCCACTTTAAGGGCACCATTCCTTTAAATAGGTGGCAAAATTCTTCCTTCCTTTATAAAACCAGATGTCATTTAAATGCTGCAGTTTTAGTATCTAGAACAACTACTGAGTAGCTGATGGTTTCTTCAGTACAGTGTCCTGATTGAATTATTCCTTACCTAAAACTAGTCCAAACAAAGTGTCTATTGGGAATAAAACTGAGGCATGTCTGAGTCTGTGGGACAATGCCATGTAATTGGAGGTTAAATAAACTATTCCTTTAACCAGCTTTTTTTGCCTCTCATTTGCAATGGAATTGTCATCATCACCCAATGCATATAATAATTAGGAACACAGGATCATTGAAGCAATCTATAGTATTATTGAAAAAACTCACAGGTTATGTTTCTGCTTTATCGTGTTGAATACTGGACCATGTTCATTCTTACTATGTTTCATTCAGAACTATCATATAGTGTAGGCAAGAAATAGTCGTCTTCTTTACTGAAACCTATTGCAGTGTGGGAAAGCATATATCAAAAAACACAATTACATCTAATAAAAATGTATTACTGTTCTGAATAGAAAGTTTGTGTACAGACACAACAACTTTATCTAATGCTGTTGCCATATGAAAGTCATAATAGCTGGAACTGCATGGACAATGGAAATTGCAGGTGTGGATAAAAAGTTTTAAATTGTGCAGTAAAGCTGTGGTGGAAATTGCTTTACCCATTTTCTCCTTGTTTACTGGAATCCAAAATTTGGTTAGGAGACAAACTGAGCACATATAACTGTGGACAGAAACAAATTATACTGACAGGCTATGACTTGGAAGAATATTTGTGATCAGCTTCAATAAGCAAAAATATGACTTCCTCAATGTTAATGTTCTGTTAACCTTATAAAAAAGACAACTTTGAGGCAAGTGAGGGATTTGAATTGATCTTGATCTTCCTTTTACCTCTGTGACACAAATTCTGATCACACGATTCTGATTCAGATGTTAATTTATGAAAATGGACAATAAAATATATCTGACTGATTAATTATGCATCCTGGTGATTCATTCAGAATCCTTATGATGCATGTAGATGACCTCTTAGATGATCAACATTCAGTTTGCAAATTTTATTGGGATTTAATCATCTGGACAATACTTTGCATTTCTATTTCTGATGAGGATGCAGTGGTTCCTGTGTAAACCAGAGGAAATGCAATTCTGAATGCAGAGCCCACAGCTCTGTCTTCACATGCTTTAATATTGAAACAAATACTACTCAGGTTTTGTATTGAGGATGAGGCTGGTGGAGGTAAGTGATGTACTGCTTTTGGCTTGATATTTGCTAGAGATACGGATGCCATGAGGACTGTTGAAATGTGCTAGCAAGAAAGAGTATTAAAGGCCAAATTAAGCTAGCAGTGAATGCTGGAAACTGTATAATATACAGTATAATAGAAGTCATAGAGAAAATAAAAGTCCCAGTTGGTCTGTCTCATATTGCAAAAAGAAGGTGTTTCTATTGGAACTGTAAAAGAATCTACTTAAAATGTAAAAAAAAAAAACCCACTCCTTATTGCAGGGAGTGCAATTAGCAAGCAGAACTGATTGCCAGGAAATGTAACTCAAGAAAAAAATATGACAGACCGAAAATCCCATCCCTCTTACTTATGCATAATAGGAATGTCTGGATTTATTTAACCATTAGAAAAAATACGAGTACCTATGTCATTCTCCAGGGCATAACACCCCACCTCTATATGTGAATCTAGGAACAACTCTGCCTTGAGTTTAGTTAACCATTAACTATAAAGGGTTTTTTTTTTTTTTTTTTTTTTTTTTTTTTTTCATTTGTTTATGAACTAACTGAGGCTCTCCACTGCTTCCAGCCTGCAGGTGTGGGTGGATGCTTGTTACCAGGGCATTCCTAACTGATTAATGCTGACTGGTCAATTAATTGTAGGAATAAAGGTGGTTCTTACTGCCACTGCAAAATAACAATAGAAATAACCCATGCAGAAATTATGTGCGCTACTTGGGCTCTGTATTTTGAAATGCTAAGGCAAGCAGAAGATCTTGAAATCGAAACCTTTGTAATAGTTATGGCATTTATGTACTCTTCTGCAAGAATCTTAATATAAATACTGTTTTGTAGCCTTAAGTAAAGAATGAAATAAACAGGGAAATATATTCTGTTGGCCATGAAATATATTTATAATACTCCGGTAGCACTTTAGAGTTCATATAACTCATTCCTAAGAATTAAAACTTGCACAAAGCTCCTTTTTTTTCTTTTGTATTTTCTGTAAACAAGTATTTATTCCACAATTTCTTGTACAAATGGGACAACATCTGACTATGTTGAATATTTGTTTGAGTAGCGGTGTTAAGGAAAAAATATCGACACTGTTAAAAGTAAAAATCTAGGGAACAGAGTGTCCCACAATATAAAACACCAGGGCATATACAAAAGGAATGAAAGCATTTGATAGCAAGATGGTGATAGGCCTGCCACTTTCAGTATGTGACAATTTGAGTCTGGAGGGAGATGGCATTAAATATGTTTATAAACATGAAGAAAAAATCTGTGGCTACTGAGAGCATTTTAAATACCACCAACCTGCTGCATATGCTGTACAATGTATGTGCTGCTGTGTCTATGTATCTGACACATCTGAGAATTAGTGGGTGGATGGACTGGAAAAAAACGTAATATTCATAGGAGTGTAGAGAATGGACAAAAAGACAACTTGTCTTTCTAAAAGTTGCTGTTGCCTACTTTTATTTTCTATGGATTTGTAGCAGACATAAACTCTAGGCTTATGTTCTAAAACCATTAATGTTTTCTAGACTTCACAAAACTTAGAGCAGTTTTACAGTAGTAAACTATCTGAAGAAAAGGAAATAAATGAGCAAATACGCATTCTTCTTTCTTTGGTACTAATTTCCTTTTATCTATCTTAACAAATGGAACTGATGACAGATAATACAATGAATAAGGATCAATACATTTTAGATTTTAGTAAAAAAGACTTGCTCACAAATGGCTAAAGTTTAAAATGAAAATGTATTCCCACCAAAATAGTTATCTAATTTAAAGTTCTGAAGGCACCATCATAGCAAGCAAATGCAGTTAGGATTAGCATATGCATATAAATATAGGCACAGCACGGACTGGCCTAGTAAAGTGAGAACAGACACTCCTAAAAGAGAGGAAAAGAACTGCTCCCAATGTAAGGTCCTCAAATCTCTACTTGGGATAACAGTGTGTTATTTAGTCTGCAATTAATCCTCTGCACTTGGTAGCTGAGCAACCCAGGTAAAATTTGTATTTAAATTATTTATCAGTCACCACCAACCAGAACTCGTTGCAGAACTTGCCATTTCTTTAAACAATGTGTTGCTCTTTGTGAGCATCACACTGTATGGCTGTCAGCTCTAAGAACCTGGTTCTGAATCTGTCTCATAGGTTTTCCAATGATTAGCCATTTTTCTGTGTATTCTCTCAAATGGATACTCCGTCTTGGCTAAGCAATGTTTCTTCTTTGGCTTGAAACATTTAGTCGTTTATTCTCACTAAGGTTTCAAGTTTGTATATTTTATCCCCTGCATTTTTGATGAGGCTTTAATACTTGAAGTAGTTCTGTATTATAGTAACAGACTAGAGTGGAAGCCTAACAAAATTTTATAAATGTACTCTGGTACTGTGCACTCTTTGGATCATGTCATCAAAATTTTTTCCCCCGTTGCCTCTGCATTACTGTTAGGAACGTAGAGGCATCAAGAGCAATTCTGAATGAATTAATGTGGATTTGGAAAGCCATGTGGGAATGTGGTGTGCTTTTAAGGCTAATTTGTCTAACTGGTAAGAAAATATTTAGGAAAATTAGACTGGATGACTATGAATCCACATTCGTAATTTCCTATACCCAAACCAATTCATATAGAGTTATGTTTGCCTTTATATGGTTCTACATTGTACTATGTAAGTTTATTTAACAGAGCTCAAAAAAAAAAAAAAAATTACCAGTAGTCACATTTTATTAAATACTTAATAGGTAAAACCATGTAAATTTTGCACATAGTGTAATTTTATTAATTTTGAATTAAATGAGAAAAAGATTTATATAAAAACAGCTTATCGGAAAAAAAGTAATTTTTCTCATTCTTTCAGCCTATAATTTGTAAATGTGTTTTTCCTTGGGCTTCAAGCGCTTGTGGCTGTTTTCCAGCACGCTTTTGAAAGATGTTGGCTATGTGATTGAATTTTTTGATTAAATATTTGAATAATATCAGTCTTTTCAATGAATTAAGCACACTTAGCCTGCCAGACTGTTTAGGTTTGAGCAGTTAACTCTCTAGTGTAAATCAAAAACATATTTATAAATGGATGATACCCTGGTTGGACTTAGAGAAAATAAGCCTGTTATGTTTCAGCAGTCCAATCAGAGGTGATATTATATTGCAGAGATGACATTTGTGAGTTGGTACTAGGATTCTGCATGACTTTTGTCGCTCATGGTAGGCCTGTTTTAATGAATATGGCTAGGTAGTTTGCTAATGGCTTTTATTTAGTAGCAGGCTTCCCTGGCTTCAGGACATCATTCCATTTGTTTGTAATGGCAATGAACTTACACCCAAAGTCACTTCACCGTTGGATGCATGGAGACATTTACTTTTTTAAAAAAAAATCTCAGTATAGAGTGCATGCGGACCAATTCTAGCCCTACCCTTTGCAAGTCATGCTGCTCACAAAAATTTGTGTAAATGAATGCATCTGCTGTAGGCACAGATTATCTCATACTTTTTAGTTGTAGGCCAAATCATTACTACTGATTTCCAGTTTGTAGATCATTTGCATTATGTCAAGACCAAAGACACAACAGGAATGAACTCTCTTTCTCCTGTGTGTGCCATGCTGTATCTTATTCCATATAATGGAAGAAACTGTTATATTGCAATTTATCTTGTAAAATTTGGCTTGAGATTACTTTTTTGATAACTGGAATGGAAGATGGTCTCCAGCCAGGTAGCTTCTCATATTTTTGTGCACAGACACTGTGTTGGTCACTAACAACAAATATATGGCCCTATTCTGATGCCTTATATTGAGAGATTAAATAACTGATTAAAAACTAGCAAGGGCCATCTCTCTCCAAACAGGAGAGAGATGAAAAACTGTATAAGTAACCATTTGTGTTCTCGGATTGATTTTAATATAGGGCAATATGCCATCTATTTTATTTTTGTATTGAACAGAAGGCTGTGTTGGCATAAAGCCAAGAGAATTTTTACCATTGTCTTTAAGAGCAGGGCCGTAAAGGACCACCATGTGTTACTGAATCGCATGCTATATATGCTTACTTGGTTCTATTTTCTGTTACTAATTGAGTTATATCTCTCATGAAGCTTAGCAACAACTGAACCTTCTCACAAAGATTTCTGCTTTTCTTCAGGCAATGTTTCATTTTCCTTTCTCATGTTCACTTGAAAGCCTGTCATCTGAAATCACTCTGTGCTTTAGGTTTCAGGAATCAGATGAAAGTGAAGAATGCTTTTATCCTCCATAGAGTTTAATCCCATACTAGTCTGACTGTTATTTTAAATGAAGTCTTACAATTTCGCTGTTACACAAATTGAATAGAAATTATTTAAAAGAGCCCAAAGAGTAGTTTTGATTTAAGTTTTTGTTTAATTTTTGTGAACATGATCCAAGGTAGGTGATTTTCTTTGCAGAATTAAAATTTACATGAACTATTATTTCTTGTCATTGAATTTAAAAACAACTCTGGTTGTGTGTGTGTGTGTATCTCTCTATCTGCACAAAAAAAATCTTCATGAACAGAATCTGCAGAAACAGTTTCCACCATGCAGAATCGTAAAGCTGACAGCCTGTGTATAACAGTAGGCAGTTGAATGCCACTGAAGCACACTGTAGTAATCAGAACTTGTTTTCACAATTGTCAGGAAAAAAATACTGAGAAAGCAACTCATAGAGTGCCCATGGCACATGGCTGGATTGCCTCTGTCTGCCGAGGCTAAGAAATAGAGTTAATTGTACTGTACAACACTAGATAATCAAGGTTCTGAGTTTCATTGTTTCTTGTAGCACTGTCAAGAAATTAGTAATAAGCGACAGTGAAACATATTTTCAGTTCCTTATCCAGATGTCCTTACATAACCACAGATTTTTTTTTTTTTTAATTTTATTTTTAGTTCTGCACTTGTTTGGATGCCCTTTGTCATGAATCATGCTCAGCTAAAAAACTTTAGATAAGGTGAAATTATTTCACTACAGAATTTGAAAAAAAAGATATGAAGGTCAACAAGCTAAGGTACTTTCAGAAAAGCAAATGCCAAGTAGTAAAAATATCAGCTAGCCAAAATTACTGTATTTATGATTTCATCTGGCAGGTAAGAACTACCCTGTACCAAAATATGATACTGTGAACATTCCTTATTTGATGTATGCAGGGAATAAAAAGCTTGTTATCAGCTTAAGAAACTTACAATTCTTCATTGAATAGCTAAGCTATTTTTCTAAGGTTAAGGTGGTTGTTTTCCTCATAAAGCAGGCAATAAAAATTTCTGCCATCAGAGAATATCAGTGAAATAGTATGAGCAATGGAATATTTACTACTAACCACCCTTAAAGGATTTCAGAGGAGTTAGAGTTAAATTTATATCCCATTTAAAAGAAAATGCATGCAAAATAGTGCAAGCAGTAACAAAATAAGTTTTTAATAAAATACCTAAAATCTGCAAACTTTATTATCTATCTTCCTTAAAAGGGGACAACTTTTGTGCAAAATGATCTTTCAGAAGGTTACATGCCTTAAAACAGAGATGAGAGTGCTAAAGAATGAAATTCATTCTAGAGAAAGACACTGAATAGTTTGTCTTCAGAGTACAAACTAGTAGATTTAAAATGAGTTGTATAAGGGGAACTAAAGAATTTGTATCATCTTCTGCAGCAGAACTGCCTCTGATATTGAACTAGGTTTAATGAGAAACAAGAGCTGCATTAGAAAATAAGCCAGTAATGTATTGATAAGTGTGTGATAAAATTTCTTGACTAGAATCCACTAAATGAAGAAACTAAAACTTGAAATATTTTAGTTCTGCAAGATACAAAGTGAATAGATTATTATTAAGGGTAGACAAGATGAATTCCATATCCCACATAAAGTCCATTATCTTGGGGAGTCACTATCTGAGATATTAAAATGGAATGTAGTTGGGTCTTCTGCCTTTCTTTTATATTAGAATAGTTATTTTATAGAAATGTCCATTTCAACTGTAAATGTCCAGGTTAGCCAAGATTTCTCAAACAGTGCTTTTTTAATGATTCCCCTGATGTTCTATTTTTACTATAGAGATATGGCCATCATTACAGTTTCTGAATAAGAAGATTTTGTCTGGTCTAGAATTATTTCAGTAACCTCCGTATTTAAAAAGGTACTATAAAACTTTGATTTAGGTTTGAAATTGTAGTGATTCCATTTTTTTTCACTGAATCAGCTACCTATAACTAAGCAATCATGTGATGTTCTCATATGTTAAGAAACTCAGTTTTACTTGTGTAAGCTAATTTAAAATGGTACTGCATGATGCACAGACATAGCTTACTACTTTCTTCTGAATATAAGCATCTGTAAACAGTGCTAGTATTAACAAAGTGCATATTTTGTAGTATCATTTTCACATCTTATTAAACCATATCTCAAGAAACTTACGACCTTTTTACTACATACATTTGGGATAGAAAAGAAAATGGATGTTGTGAGATGCACCATCCAATACACATAAAAAACAAACAAACAAAAAAACCCACCTAACTGAGATCTGATGATGGCATTGTTCCCATATGTGGAACCCTTTCCTGAGTACCTTTCAATCAGTTCTGAAACTTTTGGTGAGAGAATTTGCTCTATCTGCTATATGCAAAATAGACCATCTGTGTATATGGATACCTATTCTGTGTCATGTTTGCTTTAGATGAGCAGTACTCAGTAATAGTTTTTTTTTTAAAAAAAAAGGAAAAAAAGAATTCACAAAGAGAAAAATAAAAGAAGGAAAAATAAATCAAATCTCTGAAATGTGAATTCGGTTAATGAACAGGAAAAACAACAGAGTTTTCATAATAGCTATCCAGATCATAATATATAACAAATAGCTATGGTCAGCTTATTATTTGTGATTTTTCTTTCAACATTTTTTTGCCAAAATATTGCAGATGTCTTCTCTGCACTGCTGGGAGAGCAAGATACAACTAAGAGTACAGGATTTAAAAAGATCACTCAAACATTTTATCTTGAGAATGATTGATCGCATTTTTGGGAGCTCTTTATGATATAGTGAAATAAATTGGAGCACAGATGTTTTCTGCAGCTTTTGCTCTTCTGTCTGTAGAAAAGGTTGTGTGTGTATGTATTCTGCAAGGAGCTGATACCATTATTTATAGTTCTCAGTCATTACTGAAGTAGAAAACGGTTTCCTGGTATTTTTTCATTGTCATATGAGAACATATGTGTAAGTATTTTTACAATGCAAGTATTAATGTTGTCCTGGCAGACTGGTAATATCTGGTAAGCGTGCTCAGAGAGAATGTAAACATATCAGCTTAACCTGTTCACAGCCATTGCGCTAGAGAGCTCATTCTGGCTGGTCTAGACACACTAGGCTGCAAAGGCCTTACTCTTGTTTTTGTGGGGGAAAATTAGTAGTCCTTCTGTTCTGCAGAATCTCCACTTATAAATTGAGGTATTTTTCCACCTAACCTACAGAAAGGCTAGGGAATATATTATATGAATGCATTTGTTTGGAACTTTGAAGCTGTAATTTTCCAGGCAAATTTTCTGTAGTCTATACTTCTATTTCCCATCCTCACTTGTTTTGGAAATAATCATGTTGTTCTCGTAGGTGCTTATTAGTACAACCAGCCCTATTTACACGCAGTGCAGTTGAAGGTGGGATGGCCTACTTATTTGTAGAGCAGATTTAGGGGGTTGGTGTTGATTTTTTTTCCTTCCTTTTAATCTTGCAATATGAATGTTAGTTGTATCTGGGAAAGGTTTCTATCTCTTTCATTAAAACAGATTATTTGGTATTCTGATGAGGAGAGATTTAGAATTTTACTTGTGTACTTAGAAAAAAAGAGCTTTTTTTTCTTTTCTTTTTTCTTTTTTTTTTTTTTTAAAGATCCCGAGAAGTTACATGCAATGTATGATAACAAAACAGAATATAGTATACTGTAAAGTTTCAGCCAGTGGTTCTTTAGATTGAATGTCAGATCTGAAAGAAATGTGTTTTTTCATTAAATACACATTAATTTGATGCATCTCAAACTCACTGAACTTACTCAGAAATGAAGTTGATCTGCATGGGTCTGTAGTACCTTTAATCTTTTGCACATTCTTTTGGATACATTAATGTGTAGCTAGTGAAAGAGGGATGCAGCCAACAACTAAATCTGATTCTAGGGCTCAAGTATATTCAGCTGATGAGAGAGGTGGGTTCTGATCCATCCTGCTTGGACTGTTTTTATTCAGTGACTGTCTAATGTGACAAGTATTAAGAGCAGATAAGGTAACTGATGCAGAAAGTATGGGTTAAAACCTCTGTAGGGTGAAGGTAGCCTAGAATCCAATTTCCTGCATCCTAGGTAAATGTCTGGAAATTACACAAGTTTTTTGTTTAAAAGATTATCCATAAAGACTCCAAAATGAATTTTGCTTTATAAAGAACCTGTCTGACTTAAGACAAAAATAGACTGACATTATAAGAACAACTTTCATTTTGTTAAGGCCTCCCCTGCCAACCAGCACCTTTTTGAAAATGCTGTTTTGGACACTGATGCTCCATGTCCTCACTGTTGTGCTTAACCAAGTAGGATATTCTGTTGTGATTCAGTCTTGGTACCACACCATTTAGTGTATGCTTCACATGGCCAGGTGGAATCTCCTTTTCTGGAACCTACCTGGATGCAATCCTGTGCAATGTGCTCTAGGTGACCCTGCTTGTGTAGGGGATTGGACTACATGATCTCTGCAGATCCCTTCCAACCTCAACCATTCTGATTTTCTGTTATTCATTGGGTGCTTATTCTTAGCAGGGGAGTCTAGATCTTGGTGAGGAGAGGTGTCTACTGTGTACCCCTGCTTCAGGTTTTTATATTCCTGGGAGTGAGAAGAATTCAGTGGTATTCTTGTTTACTGTATTTTTTATTACTTAATATGAATGTATTTTTTTTGGTGGATTGTCCCTTTGACCCACCCTATTCTCTTTTTGCCTGTCTTCTTAGCCACTCAAAGCATGTATTTTTTTCAAGACCTGCTTGTCAGAGAGTTTTTCATGTTAAAGCTGTTTGTGTATGATGTACATTCCCAGATCCTGCCCTAGGGAAAACAGATTTAGAAAATATTGACTCTCTCATATATATGGAAAAGATTCCATAAAAAGTAAGAACTATGTTGTTAGTTACATTTTGAAATCTTCTTCTTTGATTCCTTCATTAAGTTTCCAGGCGCTTTTTTTTTTTTTTTTATCTATTTTAGTTGATTTTGTTTGTGCTAGGTGAGACGAGATTTAAGTAATTTAAATCTCATATTATTTTATGAACTCTCTGACTTACAGTGCAATTTAAATCTTAGACTCTCTGAATCTTCTGCCTGTATTGAGGGAAAAAAAATGTAGATAGTAGGAATGAAAGGTATAGGTCTGAACTCATACGAAACAATTTTACTATAAAGATTAAAGGTTATTTAATTTATTTGATACTTACACGGACTTAGTGGAGCAATATGTGAACTGATTACAGCATTGCTTAAGACATATGAGATAACAAGGTGAAATACAGTATGTTGAATGGCTTTTTTCAGGCCGAAGTAATGTTGTTTACCAAATCATGGGCAACATCTTATCACACTAAAGCAGACACTCTTCTCACATTTAGTTTTGAGAGGTAGCTACAATTCAGTATGTGTACCAAACCTTTGAATCATATTGAAACAGCTGGTCTTCTAAACTAAAATTAAACATCATTGAACAAATAACTTCCACATAGCTTGGCTTTCTCAGCCAAACTCGTTATAACTGGGAGCCAAAACTATTTATTTATTTATTTATTTTCTCTGTTTATGGCATGTGATGGGATTTAATAGAAGCTCTGAAACCTTAGCATTCCTTAGAGTTCCTTAGTTATTCTTAACTCCGTATTCTCATAGTATCATTTTGGAGCCAAAAAACAACTGAAATGCAAAGAAGTATTTGATGGTTATGGATATGTGGTAAACAAAACAATGCCAGATCCATATTGTGGTTCTGAAGTACATTAGGGCAGTCTTGGCCAAAAACAACTGATGTGTCTCATCTTCAAAACAGGGCTGCTTTAGACAGAGCATTGCCAGCAGGTGGGTGGGGGTGATCCTACCCCTTTACTCAGTCCTGGGGATAATACAGCTACAGTACTGTGAGAAATGGATTTGTTACGTGAAGACCCTCAAGCAGTCTTGCTGTCTTTACATGGCACTTTGTAGCTCTAGTTTAACAGAATTGCAGAGTGATTGAGGTTGGAAGGGACCTCTAGAGATCATCTAGTCCAATCCCCCTGCAGAAGCAGGAACATCCAGACCATTGGCACAGGGTCACATCCAGGCGGGTTTTGAAGATCCTCAGAGAAGGAGACTCCACAATCTCTGTGAGCAACTTGTGTCAGTGCTCTGTCACCCTCACAGTCAAAAAGTTTTTCCTCAAATTCAGACAGAACATCTCTTCTTTTTCAGTTCGTGGCTGTTGCCTCTTGTCCTATCGCTGGCCACTATTGAAAATAGTCTGGCCCCATCCTCTTGACACTCTTTGTTAAGGTATTTGTATATATTGACAAGATCCTCTCCCAGCCTTCTCTTCTTTAGGCTGAACAGGCCCATCTCTCTCAGTCTCTCCTCACAGGGGAGATGCTCCAGTGCCCTAATCATCTTTGAAGCTCTATGCTGGACTCTCTGCAGTAGCTCCATGTCCCTCTTGTACTGCAGATCCCAGAACTGGGCACTTCAATCCAGATGTGGCCTCACCAGGGCTGAGTAAAGGGGGAGTTTGTGGTCTTTTATTCTGTATTTAGAGATACAGTTGTGTTTTGTACTGTGATATGTGCTGAGTAAATATTCTTGGTGTCTCATGAAATAATCATCTATTTGATCTAGGTGATCTGTTTCTTTCATATACTCAAAATGAAGTGTTCACATGGTGTACCAGCAGGCATATAAACCTCCCAAAGCAGAATTCATGGTCTCATTACTAATGGAATATTGTTATATGTTTTAATCAATGATTATAAGGGTGTTTCTTTTTTTTTTTTTTCTTTTTCTTTTTTTCTTTTGTGAAGCTGGTATCAGTGTCACTCTATGCACAGCCATGTTTCTGCATACTGTTAATCATATACAGTGACTCTGGCAAAACAGAACAATTTACCATCCAGGAAAGAGGAACAGAGAACATGCTCCGAGAGATCACTCTAGCCTACTATGCACGTGGTAGAAACAAACAAAAAGGAACAAGAAAGTCACATGATCTGTTTCCTCACCAGAAAAAAAAAAAAAAATGCTATGAATTGAAGTCCAGATCATCAGTTTTTTCAATTTCTTACTGCATTCTTTCCTCTTGGCAGCCAGAAGTACGGCCCAAGTCATTCTGAAGTTTTTATTTCATTCTTGCCTTTCCTTGTTATCACCAAAGCTAGATGAAACTTGTGCTAATATGTAAGTGTACAAATGCAATAAGTCCACCACGTCATCCTCAAGAGGATGCCATAGCCTGAAGCACGGGTTCTGTGTGCAGAAAGATGTGCAATGTCTTGATTCTCTTTCATGAATACAGACTTGAGAATCATCAGGTCTTCCAGAGCCCACAGAAACCAACCTCTGTCCTCTCTCGGGAATGTCTCTCCAGCAACTGCCTCCAAGGCAATTCACATCTCTGCTCTCTGCCTCCGCACTATGAGAACAGAGCCATAGTCCAGCTCACCAATTGCATCCTCTTTATATAAAATACATGAAACTGCCTCAGACAAGTCAGATGTGTGATACAAAGTGGTTTTATGCAGATAAATAGATTGTGAGAGGACACTGCTCACAGAATGTGTAAAGTATCAGACATTTTTACAGTAACAGAAAACTCCAGCAACTATTCATGGGGGATAAAGGTATTAATCTGGTATTAAATAGATAATCTAATCTTTCAGTCACAGTGTCTCCCCTGATCGATAGGATTTTCAAGTGTAGCTGCTCAGTATCTACCTGCCTGATCAGATTTGTAACTGAGAAGTGGGAAGAGCAAGTTATCTTTACTGTCACTATTTCTGTAATGTAAGCCTACAGTGAATACTTTGCTCTTTTTAAAAGAGTATCAGGAAAGCAATATCTTGGTTTAAGATTTAAGAATGGTCTTTTTCTTCATGTTATGAATGCCTCAGCATACGTTGCGCCCTGTATGTGATTCAATCTAGCTGCTTCATGATAAAACAAAATTCTGTGATGACTGTTGTTGTGCATATAGATAATGGAGATAACCTGAAGGTGAACTCTGGCTACATACAAAATCTGTAAAACACAGAAAAATGTCAGTCTTGTTTATTTGGTGTTTGTTATTTCTTTTATAAACAAATGAACAAATTTTATGAACAAATTATTCTAGCTTATATTAGGAACATACACTTTAAAACACTAGAAGTTTCTGTTTCATAACCATGTACTTCTAACTGGGATACCCTTGCACACACACAGTGCTAAGCATTTAGTATTTTAAGCCCAGCTTCAGATAATGTAGGGAGCTAATCACTGGTTCAAGCCACAATAACCTGTGAATATTTTATGCCTTTGTTAGATAATAATGATATTAATCTTGTGTCTTGAGAAAATTAATTCTTAAAGATCTCTTATCCCCTCTGATCTTCAATATTTATACGTGGATGCTTTTCTTTGGTAATTTCTTGGAAAGGTTTCGAACTACTCAAAGAGAAAATGGAAAGGCAATTAATATTTTGAAGCTATATATAAAAAAAAAAAAGTTGTATAAAACCTTAGTTTTAGTGCATGAAGTATTCTTATTGATACAGAAGTTAAACACCAAGGTCACTACAACCCAAATTTGATCTATTCTATCTTTATAGACCCTGTTTTCAAGGTCTACCAAGTACTTTATCCTGCTGCTTTTCCCCAAGTGATAGATTTAGGGCCAATACCTAGTTATATAAAATAAGACTCAAGTTGCATCAGGTTATGACTGGAAAAGACAAGCTGAGTTGCTGCCCAGCTCTGGTGGGCTGTCAAGCAACCTAAACTTTGCAGTTTGCACCTTTGAGCAGCTCTAGAACTACCTCCATTTTGAACCTGAAACCCATTAGATATGGATAGCAGGTCCTACATTGCAAGGAAAGAATGCTTCAGGAAATTTAGCAATCGTTTTTACATGCCTTGAATGGATGCCAGCTCATTTCTTCATAATTTTGTGAGCTCTCTGGGGTTCAATAGATTTGGATTCTATTGTTCTAGGTATTATATAGGTACAGAACAAAGATTTTTCCTACCCCTACAGAATTAGTATATCAGGTTAATGTGTCCATGATCCTGTGTTGGAAAGGATGCAGTTAATTCTTTGAATCTGTAACTGAAATACTTCCTATTTAGGAAATATTTTTATAGAAAAAGATAGATTGATATTAGCATGAAAAATAGACGGTCATGTTTGGCATAAAATGTGAACAAACTGATGTGCTAGTATTTTTCTTCAGCAACCAATATCCTTTCAAAAACAAATTTATTAACAGTAGTTTTTGAAGTATAAAAAATGATAGCACATAATTTAAATTACAGTTATTAGAACAAAGTACTTACTGCCTTGATGAGCTTGGATGAGGTAAATTGCTGGGGTTTAATCCAGTAGAGCTGAAGATTATTAGAATGGAGGAAGCAGCCAGAAGAAACAGCAGAGCTTCTCGCAGTGTGACCTGTTACAGAACTGAATGCTTTTTGTAAAACATGTAGGTAAGGTGGAGAAGCTGCTGCCTTGAGATGACCGGGTAACAGATTCAGATTATGAACAAGAAAATAATTTGAGGAGAGAAAGCATTCAAAGGATACGTGGCCAAAATTGCTGTAGAGATTTGACCTGTTCCCCCTCTTTCTGTGAGCAATGGGGAGATAACCAGAAAGAGTTGGCTACACTGGAGATATATCCACCTTCTAGCCAGCTTGTAGATATTAGGAGAAATAGGCTCTTCTATGACACAATATACATCATCCTGAAGTAGATGACTAATACAACTATCTATTAGGCTATGATGGGAGCCTAGCATGACTGATTCAGACAGAACAAACATCTAAATCTGTCTCTGAAGAGATTAGGACCTAAAGAAAAATCTTTAGGGTCAAACAGTCAAAAATAAGCTGAGAGAGCCCAAGAAAGATTTTCAGGATGAGACTGGTTAGAAAGGTATTTTTCAATTGTGTGGCAGTAGCAGGTACAAATCTTACATCCCTCTTCTGGTGGGAGTGAATAAGTCCTTGCTTTGGGATAAAGTTTTGGGGAAAAAAGGTGACTAAGATATATAAAAATCTATAAAAAGGGCACCATGTTTTTGATGACCTCTCAAATTTATAATACCCACATGGCTTCACCTGTATTGCTTGCAGAGATTTACTGGAGTTCTCCCCTGGCAAGCACCTCAAGTTTTAGACTTTTTTTCCCCCTATTCATTACATGTCATGGAGTTTTGAACTTTTTTTTTTTTTTTTTTTTTTTGTCCATCTACTGCAAAGCACTTTATCAGGCAGATAAGTGTCCTCAACTTAAAATCTGACTTTAATTAGGGTTTTTTGGGACAATTTCTTGAAGAAGTAGTGTGTCTGGTGTCATGCCGCACTGCAACATCTTTCTTGAAGGGATTTTCTTACATGTTTTTCCTCCTTCCAATAAGTTCCAGTGGCTCGTTGGACATATTTGACAGTTCTTCTTTAAGCTTTTTAGAACTTTTCTCCTCTTCCTTTACAGTAATCATACTCTTTTTTACTCCAGACCAATCTTTGTTGCCAGTTTGGTAGGATTACTGAATAGTTTTATAAAAGATGCTGGCTGCAACCTGAGCCCAGAGGCTAATGCACCTCTGTAAGAAAGGAGAAGTGTATTCTGTTTGTGTAATTCAACTAATAATGCTGTAATTGAGGAGAGAAGGGAAATATATCCATATCATTAAACAAAATTGTTAACAGACAAAACTCTCAAAAAGGGAATGTGAAATGATAGATATTGTTATTTTTATTTATTCCCTCTTTTCTCTTATACCATTTCCATTTTTTTTTCTCCTTTCTGATTTCTTCTGCACCCAATTTTTCCTATTGTTTAATTAGTAAGTAGTGGTGTGGGTTTTAGAGATAACATTAAAGGAAATTATCAGGCTAGATTTCATGCTGCATCAGCTGAGAAACTGCAGGTGCTGTGGTTGCCAAAAATGGTCCCAGGTGAAAGTTATTGCTGAAAAGGGCAGCTTTGTCTCAAGACTGCCCTATTCAGAAGCAGAATTTCTTCTGTTTCAAAGTCACACAAAAGTAATTCCCATCTCCTAAGCCAGTAAACATACAAGTTGGAAAAAAAAAAAAAAAAAAAAAAAAAAAAGCAAAGCTTGTTGTGCTGATCCCTGTTTTTCTTTTAAGGCAGAATTATTTCTCGTCCTGATGGAATTCACATATTGCTCCCAAACACTGGCAGTAGTGGTGATATAGCAATACTCAATGCTGTGAATTAGATGAGAGAAACAGTTGCTCTTGAGGTTTGGGGGATACAATAGCAGCCTATGACTGATTTCAAAGCCTCAATCAGTTATCTTCCAGGTTGAAAGTGCTCTGAAAAGTATCTTCCACTACGTAATAGATGTATAAATAACCAGAACACGCTCTGTTTTTCTCAGCATTGAGATAGTAAGATGCTTTTCCTTAATTCTTGCATGGAAAATAGTGAAAATAGTTTTTATTCCCTCTCCCTCCCCACCCCACAACATATGAAAGTGTTCCCTCACCTCCTCCCAGTCTTTAATCTTCTGTCTCTTCAAGTGTTGTGCTGTTATGCTTAGGCATCAGAGCAATCTGTGCTCATGAATTTTCACGCACATCATTTACTCAATTCAGGATCGTGTCTGAAACCTAAAGGCTCTGTAGGTTGTTGCTAAATATATTCTTTCATCTCTCAAGTCTGTGCACATCCTTACCTTGTTTGTTTGTTTTTTTCTACCTGACACCTACTGCAAATTGCCTTCCCATGTTTGGAGGTACCCAGACCAGGGATTCAGCTGTCCAGACAGATAACAGCGCACCTCACCACTTCCTCCACATTAACCGTCCATGTCATCCCCTGCCACCATAATGAAAGCAACAAGTAAGTACTGCCCTTCTTGATAATGTTCTTATCTTAAATACTTGTATCAGCCCTCACTGAAGATATCAGTTGTCCCTTGGCACAGGCATGCTTGCCACACAGCCTCTTCTAGGCACATGTTGCTCATGTGCAGGAATTTGGACAGAAAGGCAAAATTTAGCTGCCCAGCATTCACATAATCCTCTGCCATAATGTCTAGGTCAGTGAAGAATAATAGTTTTTGCTACAAAATTCATTCAGACTGAAAACAAAGAATTAGGAGGACTATTTTATCTTCCAGTGACATCTGGTATCGACTAGCTGTATCTAAGAGGGTCTGGAGTAACTTAATCTGAGCCAGATGGGACATATGAAAAGGGAAGTAAAGAGGAGGAAAAGCATCGCAGGCAGGCAGCAGTGCCTTCAGGAAGACTATAGCTTTGTGTAACTGCCTTCACTGAAGACATGAGGACATGAGTGACTGGATAGTCAAAGCAACGGAAGTGTGAGAGCTTTTACTGCAATATAAAACAAGGTTCATGGGCTCCATTTTGGAGACTGATGTATGTTGTGTAAAAAAAGCCTTCAATATTTCTACCTCTAATGCCATCGCACTGGTAGACCATGATTATGGCTCACTGGTGTGGTCAAAGCGATGATCATCTATGGCCTCAATATCAGCAGATGGTACCTAGAGTTAACTCTACTGCCTGAAGAGAGAAATATTTGCTGTGGTTTGGAATTTGCTCTGTGAATTCAACAAGATATCCAGAGTTATTTTATTGCCCCTTCATCTTTTTTTTCCTCCATTTTTTTCTCCTTTAATCCTTGTTTTAGACACTGCTTTTAACTGTATACTGTAAAAATTTTACATACTTGTCAACATTGTGACAATAGACATAACTGGAGTCAAAACTTGGAGTTGTAAGCATAGAGGGCTACCTGTCTTCATTTTGCTCCTCTCAGTGTTGCAGATTCTAGCGGGGTTGCTCTGATTCTCAGCTTCCTTGAGGGTTTATAAGCCAGGACATATTTTTTGATTATGTCTCCTGCTTTTATTTTAATAATCTGTTCCAGGGCATAGACTGAAGAGGGGGTCAGCATTATTTTATTTTCAAAAATATGCGTAGCTGTTTCTGGGATTTTGTGTCTAATTATAGTTGATTCTAGGAAAATGACAGGTTTGTCTTTATGTGTGTTGACTGCACTTCTGATATGTACCAGTCTAGACTGGATTAAGTGTTCAGTCTTGTCTTTTAGTTTCCAGATGGGTCAACTAGGCCCTGAAGTGCTGTCATGTGTGGACAGGCTTTCAGGTCTCCTCTTTTACTAACAGCCTCTTACCTACAAAAGCCAATCAAATTTGTTCAGGAAAACAATTTTAAATTTGACAACAGGAAAGTATGTTTGCTCTTTAAGCATATCTGTCATATGAATTTGATGTCTGGGGAAAACATTTCCATCCCTTTTCCCATTCTGGTGTGACACTAGCACTGCTAGGTCATCCCAGATCCCTGTCCCAAGATGATCTCTGTCTTTTCTGGGGTAGGTCAACAGGAGTTAGAGGCACAGCTAATTTATATCCCTGAGAGGGTGCAGGAAAGAAAATAAGGAATTGTAATGGCACATCAGTTCCTGATTCTATGAACAAGAGAGAGAGAGATGGATGGGAAACTTCTGAGGATGTTATCATGCTAGCTTGTTAAAGGATACAGTAAAATAATCCAGAGGGGCAACAACCACTGGGATTTAGTTAGTTGATTTTATTCACCAGCACAAGATCTTTGCGATAATAACGTCCACCATTAACTGGCACGATTGTTATACGGATAGGCTTATCAATTAGTAAATAGCAATTAGTAATTAATGCAATTAAATGGAGTACACTGCTTGTCCCAGTAAAAATACTATAGTGTTACTTCACCCTGAATGTACATAGGGCTCTCAATCTTGTAAGGAGTTACCTTAATCCAGCATCCCAGGTTAAGGGGAGTGGAGGGATATTCACGGTTCAACCGGAGAAGTTGTTCAGGTGTTGTTCCCGATCCCTGATCAACTCCTCAGTGCTAGATTCTGTCTTATATACCTCTAGGGAAGGAGTACCTGCCTGTGCTAGGTCATCCTCATAAGGTGATCCTTCCAGCACTTTCAGGTGAGTTTTTGTCTATTATTAAGAGTTTTGCAAGTGTATCACTTCCTTAGTGAGTTAGATACTTGTTTACACATGTTAGCAAAGCGAGACAACTCTGCCTCCACAAGACTTCCCACTTACCTTTGTCACTGGGGAGAGTACCCAAAGTTTCTCCATCACTTTTCTGTCATGTTGGCAGAGCTCACTTGTTGGCAGAGCTTGTGCACTTCAGTGGGTTTGGTTATTAACTTTTTACTCACCCACCAGATGTTTATTTTTTGACAGATATATAAATAAAAGAGTGTTTTATCTTGTACCAGTAGCTAATCAGATATTCATATTATTTTCCTGTCTTGTCCCCTCCAAGCACCATGAGTCTAGGCTATTAACTCTTGCCACAACATGACAACATGGATAGGGGCTCTTTGTTAGTACTTTCAGGAGAGCCAGCAATAGCTATTTCAGTAGTCTTTGGGAAGAATATTCAGGTTTCTATTCCATCCTCCTACTGCCTCCTTTTTGTTTCATTCACCTATCAGCAACCTGTTTTCATTGTGTTTACTGAAAACTCAATATAGAAACTCCAAGTATCGGGTCAACAGCAAGTCAGCAGCATGGACTTATGTTTTTGGTCAACTATTTGTACAGGACTTGTCTAATGTTAGCTTGTTGCAAATGCCACTTTCTTCATGATAGCTTCTTCTGTTTCTTCACTTTTTGGCTGTCATAGTTATTCTGGGGTAATTCTTAACCTTGTTAATTCTCATCTGCCTTTTCACAAATAATTGTAAAATAGATTGTCTAATATAGATTGTCTAATATATGGTAGTTGTCCTTCTCCTGCATCCTTCCTGCAGATTGCATAACTGTGGGCTTTTAAACCCTGCCTGCAGTCCATTAGTGCCAACTTTAATGGAAGAAGAGAGAGTATTACTTTATGCCTGTATACTGCATTTTTTTCCCAGGTACTTTTAAAGGATTACTTGTATCAAGAATGTTTCTACCTCTAGTTTTCTGTTTGAATACAGGTAGTTAAATATACAACATGGGTAAGCTTTCAGGTTTATTTTAAACAACTAATCTAACTTCAAGCTGCTGCAGAAAGAGGTATTCCTACTCTACCCCAAGTACTCCTGACCAGATGTCCACATCTCTCTTTAATGTCCTTGTTCAATCAGGTTAAGAAGTTCATTCTCTGCCAGCAGCAAGACAATCTGAAAAGAGGTTGGCAGCATATATGACTGACACCAGTTTGGAAGAAACTATGCTTTTGGCTAGCAGATTTCTCAAAATATCTGTAGCCGCAAAATGCAGCTTTTCTGGATAGCAGATTCCACAAATATATGTTGAGTATATTTGTAATAAAATTTTAAGGGTGTTGGCAAAGTCTTTTCTGTCTAAGTCAAAAGGTATTGGACTCAATTCTGGCATTCTTATAAAATGGGAAGATTCAAAACCATAAAAATACATTTTTCAGAAGAGAACATAATGACAACCAGTCATGAGATCATGGATTATTCGGGTTAACTTTGCCATATATTGGACTATGCTTCCTTGCTACAGCTCAGACAGTTACTTTTGATTGTTATTCATTTCTGAGTAGGGTTACTCTTACTTATCTCTTAGATTTTTGTATCTTAGAAGCTGAAAGTTATTTTTTATCAAAATTACTTTACTTAAAAGGAAAATAGTTAGAATTTACATTTGTATTGAGTTGATATGTTCTATTTTTCTCATAGCAGCTTTCATTTCTTTAAAACTAGATGTATTGCAAAGAGCATGAAGAAAGTTTTATGTTGTAGCTGTACTTTCCTGAGGACTTCCTTCCCTTACCAGAATATGCTGGAAGTCTTCATCCTTGCTCATTTGGCCAGTGGAACTTGCTAAATCCAGCCTGCATGTTAAGTTGGTAGAGACATTTTATAGTTATAACATGCCTAAGAAACAGGGAAGGACACCTTAGGCTAAAAAACAACTGAGATCTTGTCTTCCAAGGTATTGACTATGTACTAAAAGGCAAGAATATGGGGATAAGGCTCTGTCAAAAATAAGAGAGAAATTTTACAAAATCCTAAATGTGAAAGTAGTGTAATTGGGGTATTAATACTGATATCTTTGAGATCTTTGTCTCTCTCAGCAAGATACTGTCAGCAGCACCCCCGGGCTCCTCAGGCAGCTTTGGGCCATCTCAAAGATGTTAGGACATCTCAGCTATATACCTTTACCTGACTGGAGCGTTGTCATCTTTTACAATAGCTTCAAGACCTAAGACCTGTCACAATGTAAGTTTTTCTGATGGTGGTAGAGCTCATTTAAGGCACCTGTTTCTGTGCTATGGAACAAGCACATGTCCCACCAATGCTCAGGCCAATACCTGATTACTGTCCATGATGTTTATATAAAACTACATTCCTGCTAGTCCTTAGCAAGAGCTTCAAAGGATGTTAGGATAAGCAGAGTTCTCACATATGCCCATTGTTTTTCTAGGACAGGTGCAGTATATATGCATTGAGCACAGCAATGGCCTTTACCATTTGTTCGAAGTCTACTAAATATTTAACTTTCATGTTGAACCTCTCACAACCGAGACAGCACCTTGCAACACTTCCTAGCTGTGACACTGCAATACATCAAGAACAGAAAGTTTTTCCTCCTAGCTCTGAATTGTAAGGTGCTGTCTCAGTTGAAATATAGGATGTGCGTCTGCTGAGGCAGCCACTGACCAGCATGAATGCCATTATGCATATTTCCTCACCTGTTATTGCAGAGTCCCCCACCCCGTAGGACATTCAGACTTGCAAAAGGTGGGTTTTTTTGCCCAATTATCCAAGATTTCACTTTTCTGTTAGCTAGAGCTATATTTGCCCATTTCTATCTTTACATGTTGGTTGTTAAGTTAATGAAGAGTGGTGCTTTGAGTTATATTAATTTTCAGTAGCCTATTCTAGCCCCTTGTTCTATTCCTGCCCATCATGTAATTTATCATGTGTGGGCAACTTGCTGCTTGCTGGAGTTTGACATTTGCAGTTATCCAAGACTTGTAATGATTTCTCTGACTCCTTTTCCTATTTTTATGATATACTTTTTTAACGCTGATGATTAAATCAGCTTTCTATAGTGAACTGTCCCCATTATCTGCATCATCCTACATGTTTTTAAATTCCTATTAATTTAAAATATATATATAAAATCTATTTGCGTTGCCCTGAATAGAAATTCAGTGTCATTGTCCTGTTATTCCTGTTCCCATTGTTGGGAGGTGCTGATATTTCAGTTAAAATCTTCAGCATAGTTATGTTTAAGAGATCTCAACACTCCGACTTGCCTTAAAGAATAACCATGGATTTCTACAGTGGCTAAGATTTATTGCAAACAAGCACAGCTCCAACACATTTAGCCTGGTGATTCTCAGGGTAGGAGTTATGAGGTATGTACTAGTGATAAGGGGTATGGCAAAACATAATTATATCACCAAAACTATAGCAGTCATCATCAGACCTTCATCTTCTTTTTTATTATGGTCAAAACAATTTGCTTGTTGCACTGAAGATGTATCATTGTTTTCTGACTGTCTTATTCTCCTTTTGACCCTTTCTCAGTCAATCTACATGTAGTAGGTTTCTTTTCCACCATTCTGATAAGATACCTTAGTATGCTTTTTGTTACCAGTACCTAATAACTCTGCTGAACCCTACACTTGCTACCCGTCAGAATGTACTTTGGTTTTAGGAATGGCTCAAACAGGTAGTTCCATAAACACTGGATTACAAAAAAAAAAAAAAAATAAAAAAAAATAATAATAAGGAAGGACAGGAGGACAGGAGCTGATTCCTAGTGATTCCTACAGATTTCAGTTTTATACCATATCATAACCAAGGGACAGAGTTCTTGTATACTGATGATACTGATGGAACCTGGATCTATCTGCAGCCTCCTATAGTTAAGGGACGATATTCATCAGAAGTTTACTTTGCTGTAGTACCAGAAATCCCAATACAATACCAGCTTTGGCTGGTGCTGTGTTTACTTACATGTTGTTCAGCAAGAGGCTGAGGTAGATGAGCTCCGAAGTTTCCTTTGGTTTTCTTTGTAGGCTTTGGCTGTTATTTGATGAAGTTCCCACAAGCAGTTCCGCATATCAGACATCTATGGCCATAGGAATTCCCCAGCTAGGGCATGGACACATTACAGGGAGACTTCCATGAACTGTGCATTCAACTGGCCAGTGACCTGATTGTGTAAAGAAAGCACTATTTTGTCTTAGTTTTACTCTCACTTTGACTTATTATTGAGTTGAATTAAGGAGAATGAGCAAGATGGACATCAAGTTGGCTTTCACTCTAACATATTAGCCAGTCACAGATCCACCACAGGAGCATAAAACCAAAAAAAAAAAAAAAAAAAAGAGGTATTCATACCTCTATTCTATTTATCTGCAAATTGACAGTGCAAGTTGTTACCTACAAGTTTAATATTAAAGGGGAGCTAGTAGGATTTGTCTGTGCCATCAAATGTGATGTTACAAATTTTGAGGCAATATAACTTTTTTATGGCTTAGAAAATAAGAGAAAAACAGGAATGTGGCATAGAATTTACTATGTTCTTAGCGCTTTTCTCCAAATGAAAACCTTCCTGAAAGCTTCTTTATCAATGACTATATGATGAAATACACATTTCAAAGGAAATATCTATTTCACTCTGATAAGAATTAGTCCACTTTCTGAGAGTTTTCTGACTCCAGGCAGAAAACAGATAAATTTATCTTGACAGCATTGTTAGATCAACTAGCACATATAAACTAATATATTTTCACATTTCAGTGTTCAAGATTTACAACAAATGGAAATTTGTCACTGGGAAACAAAATTCAAATGGTGACTTCTTCACTTTTGTAATAATTATCAACTGTTCATAATTAATATATTTTAACATGACGTGGTGTATTAAACGACTCAAGTAAGGAGGAATACCTTAATTGTCTTGATTTTTGTGGAACAGAGGCTACACTTAGAGACAACTGCTGGACATACCAAAGCTGTTTTTTCAAAACCTGTTTGTAATGACATGCCATGTTCTGGTAAATCAGCTGTCAAGCATCGTGATATTAACAAAATTGCCAGTTTCTAATGCAGCCACAGGTCTTTCTCAAGCAACACATCTCTGAGGGTGACAGTGCAAAAGGGCTGTGGACAGACCTTTAAGATGTGTTTGCTGCATCATCAGCATGGGACTTGGATGTATCAGGATAACAGACACTGACAGTTCAAATAACAGGATACACAGAATAATTCTCAGTGACTCTTCAAACCTCTAGAAATAAGAAACTGCCAAGATGCGTGGCTTGACTCCGGTCCATGAATTAAAAAGAAAAAAAAAATGCTTAGTGGAAGCACTAAGAATGGCCAGTTGTGGACCCCTGCTGCCTTAATACCAAATGTTTTCAAAGAGTTATCGAATCTGCACTGGGTCTTTTAACAAAGAATGAGTCAGACGGTGGGAGTAGACCTGACCAGACATCCTTCTTTTAAGAATTCCTCAATGAATTTGACCAAGCCAGTTTTTATTAGAATAAAAATATAGATAATGTAGGGGAGTCTCAAAGTAATGAATCAATTTGTCGTGGAAGACCTCATATTGATGTTAACTGACTCTGCGTACAAAACTAGACTGAATCCAAACTACCCTATTTGCTTAGAGCTCAGGTCTGTGTATTAGCATGGCTTATTTGATTTGTGTAGATAAACCTAAAATCTATTTGCGTGAAGCTCAGGCTTCCGACTCTGTGCCACCTCTTATTTCTGTTACACCTAGAAATCTCTTGAACCTTCTCTAGCTCAGGTTAGCCCTGCAGGATCTGTGGCTCCCCAGGAGCCTCCTTCCCTTCGTGGTTCCACATTACTTGGTTTCCTTCACGAAACATAAGAAATTGTGAACAACAGTGAAAGAAAAAAAATACTAGTTCCAAGCAGTAGTGGACCAACATATCTCCATATCTCTACAATGTAAATTTCTAATAAATTTATAATGAAAAAAAAAAGAGTTCTTTTTTTTTGGCAAGTGGATTGACATTTTTTTCCTTGCTATTTCTAGTCCAGACATTTGATGAAACTTTTTTTTAGTTTAAGAGGGCTCAGTCTACCTGTTTTGGCAGAGCTTTATTTAACAGAGCACATGTAAATTCTAGGGGAGCAATATCATAATTACTCAGTTACATTATCAATCAGCATTTTTGCTCGTCAACAGATGCCATGTGGCATTTCTGATCTCAGGTGATTTGAGGTTGCAGGATTCTTATTTTGATAGTTATTTCTAACTACAGCTCAAATGAATCTTAACCTATACTTCTTTGCTTACAGCATCTATGATATACATGTGCTGATGTTGTTTGCCTAGCAAGTTAGGGATATTCTTTGCTAATTTTGCTAAATACTAGCATATAAGTATATGCTATAACAACCTAACTGTTAAGCAGTCCAAAAACAAACAAACAAAAAACCCTAAAGCTTGTTACTATATGCATATATATATTTATATATATATTATTTGGCACAGTAATGGGCAAAAGCTGACTTCACTTTTCCATTTATGTATGTGTAGTTTCTTCTTCTCATTTTCTTAGCATCAGTGTTCAAAGACCTAAGTATTTCTGCCAGTGAATCTTTGAGTTCAAACCTCATGGTCCATACCATGTCTAGATGGGTCAGCTTTTCTTAAGTTGTTTTAGGAAAATGCTTATATAAAAGATAAGTATCCCAATTATCTGGAAATTACCTGTCTGTCCACAGAGACAAGATATTTGCAGCCAGGAAATTCAGGAAAAATATATGGCAGCATCAGACTTGCTATTGTGACATTATGGATCCTTACCATAATCAATTGAAAGGAAATTTCTCAGCAAGTTGATCTGTCTTATTAAATTCTCTTACCTAATCTGTTCCTTTTCATGAGAAAATCCTAAATAATAAAAAAAAAAAATGGAGCTCACTGAAGGGTTTGTTTTTGAAAGTAAAATCAGGCAGAACTGTATGTTTCACATTCAGTAAGCATTATCAAGATGTGATAGAGTGCACATTCATTGCAGGACTAATAGTTACTTGTTTGTTTTCATCAGACTGAGAGCTAGATTCCTGGTCTCTGAAGCCATTATTCAGGAGCTTCTGGCTAGCTCTGAATTTGCACACAATTGTACACCAAGAATATCTTCAGCATACTGTGTCTACAGTCTCAATGTACTTTTAGCCTCATTGTTGGTGAGTGAAATAAGAAGAGCATTTTTCAGGATGCTTCAGATCGGGTTTATATGCCCACCATCAGCGCAATCTCTCGAACAAAGCTGAAGCAAGATGACAAGTTTCTCATTTTTCTTGCACTGTCTGGAGCAGCAGGAACAAGTCTCTTGCTGTATTTTCCAAACAAGCTCAGCCTTTGGTTTCTGTTTTTTTTTAATGATGTTTGAGGTGAAAGAGGAATCCACTGTTTAACAAAGACTGATTAATACCTGGCTGTTTTCTTTCTGTTCCTGTTTTAGAGGTTTGAGTCTTAGGAGGGATATAGCCACCAATACCACAGCCCTGACTTGCCAAATGCTAAACTTCTATGCCAATACCCCCAGTGTCTGATTCCATTGAATTTTGATTCCTGCTTAAAATTAGGAAACTGTTATTACTTAGCTGACAGGCCAAAGGTTCTCCTGAAATGTCTCATTAGCTTTGAAAATGATTTCTGGGAGATTCAAAAGCCTACACAGAAATTAAGAGAGAAACCAACTGGAGAAAAAAAATAAAAGAGGGGAGAAAATAACAGGACATGAAAGCATCCATTCCCTTCTTACAACTTTTGTCACATTGAAAGTGACCAATAGTTTACAGAAAAGACTTGAAACTCCTTACAATGCTTTTCAAAAGATATGTTCCAGGCAATTAGTGGTATCCTAAAAATGTAAAAAGCAGAACAAACTGAAACCTTCACAAATTATGAAGAGTGAAAAGCGGAGGGAAAAGGTGCCCTAAAGCTCTCTTATAATTCCCATAATTATTGTAATAGTTTCTCCTCTTGGTCTGGCCTTTTTCAAGGTCTAAAAAAACAAAGACTGTCTGTATGAACTCTCTCTTCTTATTATTAGAACAATGATGAAAGAGTTGTCGAGTTATCTGCTTTGGCCTGAAGTAATTCAGGCTGGCTGATGCTCCCTCTATAATTTTTCTTTTCTTTATACTCTTGTTTCCTCTGTTCTTCTTTACCACATGACATTCACACAGATAAAAAGCAGCCAAAAGGAAAGAGAATTGAGTTAAAAGTTCCATTCACCCCGTGGCCATAAATAATATACCTTTGAGAAGAAAATCATGAGATTGTTTGAGAAGTCCAGCACACAAGAGACTGCTAAAAGGTCTGGGAATCTCTTATCAAAATCAGTAGTCATGATAGTTTTGTAGGATCACAAGATAGAAAAATATAAATGAAAATGGATACTTACTTAAAATGAGCTTATTCTACAACAATTCGAAGTAAGATGACTTTGGCCTTCAAGTCATGCAGGTTTCCTACTTAGCTGAGGAAATAAAGGCAAGTAATATCATCTCTTATAAATATAAAAATTTTGAAGTCATTAATAGTTAGTAAACATGGTAAATTATAAGTGTAAAAAATAGATAAAAGAATCTAAGGACATCATAGAATCATAGAATGCTTAAGGTTGGAAGGGACCTCTAGAGTTCATCTAGTCCAAGGCCCCTGCACACGCAGGGTCACCTACAGCATGTGGCTCAGGACTGCGTCCAAGTGGGTTTTGAAGATCTCCGGAGAAGGAGACTCCACAACCTCCCTGGGCAGCCTGTTCCACTGCTCTGTCACCCTCATTGTCAAGAAATTTTCCCTTAAGTTCCTGTGGAACTTTTGGTGCTTCAATTTGTGGCCGTTTCCTCTAGTCCTAAACAACATGATGAACATAATGAACATCATGAACAACATAATGTAAGTTACTGTAACCTATTGGGAGGATATAGAGAAAGTGGAACCAAACTTTCCTCAGAAGCACTTAGGGAAAAGATGAGAGGAAATGGGCACAAATTCCAGACAGGCTGTGGGATGTTGGACTCTGGGAACGTGCAAAACCTAGCTGGACAATGCCTTAAAATGGCTGGTCAAATCTGAACAGGATTTACTACTTTGAACAGGAGTTTTGGCTAGATGATCTTCGGGATGATTTTCCAACCTATGTGATTCCATGGTACCATGAAATTCCATGGTTAAAAGATATTAATATTACATACCTGGAGGTATTTTAAGAGATATTTTAGAGTTCTTGAACTCTAGCCATTAATTAAGTTGGACTGCAACCTGTTAACACGATTAATTACTGATTGGCTGTCCAGATATGAATCCAAGACAAAAAGGAATAGCTGAAATTAGATGCATCAAACAAGCAACTAGTTCCACAAGCAACAGAAACAATAAAGTCTGAATTCCTGAGAGCTAAGATTTGAGAACCTGTGAGGGTTGGATGACTTCTAATAAAAGTAAATCTGTTGTGGTAGACTGAGAGTCTTAAACTGTTCTCATCTTCTTATTCTGCCATTTTATTTTAACAGAAACATGTAACCTTTGAGATCTCTAGCATGCCAAATACATCTGAAATTTCCAGTGAGCTCATAGTTTCTTAGGAGATACTGATCAAAAAATGATAAAACACCTAGAGTGCTTCATCTCCTTAGGAAACCAGGCTGAAAATAAAAGGATGGAAAAATAATTAAAAACAGTCAACATGATATTATAGAAAATGAGCTTTGTCAAAGAAATGTGATTTCATTCTTTCATATCATTAAAAGTGAAATTCATTAAAATAACTGCAAAACAAACAGCCCCCCCCCAAAAAAAAAAGAACATCAATCTTCTTAGATGCTTTGTTAGCCACATACAACATCTAAACTACAAAAGTAAGCATTCTGAAGTGTTATTAAAGAGCATTTTAAAATGGATTAAGAACAACCTAGCTTACTAGAACTGAAAAAAAACGATCTACCAGTGGGGAACCATAGCTACATAGATGCTCAACTGGTAGGGTTCCTTAATGTTAAATTGTTCTGTGAGTGACTGAAAGGGAATATAAAATCACTGATGACAAATTAAGCCAATTCAAATGAAAAAGAAGGCGTGCATTTTCACCATTAGGATGAATAGTCTCCTGTGGAACAAACTACTAAGGGTAGCAGCAGTTTTTAATCCCATGATGTCTTCAAATCAGAGCTAAAACCATTCCGCTGGCACGCTTTTGTGTTAAGGCTGTTGACTTAGTTCAGCAAGGGTGACTGAATGAAATTCTATAGTCTTTTTCTCTCCGAGAGATAAAATAAAATGTTTTAATGGTCCCTTCTGTCCTGAATCTTTGAAAATAGTGACAAAAAGTCATTGACAAGCCCAGAAAATGCAGAAATTGAGAAGAAGAAGAAGGGAACAAAGAATACCGGTGATGGAAACAAGAATATTGTCTCATTGTACATTAACAAAATGAATATTCTTAAAATGCACCTACATCCAGGTCGGAACTTCTCCAAACCTGGGAAAATATGGAAAGGAGAATTAGTAAGAAATTACTTATGCTTTGTGTTATGATTGTAAAAGGCAGATACAAAGCAAACAGATCTACCTGAAGGACAGGCTTCTTTACGGGATTTTATTTCCTTGAAAAAGTTCTGTTTGGATAGAGCTCTGGGTATCTTTCCTGACCTCCAGTGGTGTGTCCAGAAAGCAAATGTCTGTGTATAGGCCCTGTGCCTATTGGCATGTCCCTGAGGATGTCTTTCATATTCTAAGGTAAATCAGTTGCTGCAAGATGCTTTTAGGTCAGCAAGGCATGGCCTCAATGCTTGTATTAAATGTCTTTAGGCATGAGGTATTTAAGCCTGCAGCACTAGTGGAGCTTAAGAACAGTTTAGCTCATTCAAAGTAGAGGCTTATTAGCTGGCAGCTGATTCATTCAGTAGGATCATCATCATTCAGAATCAACTGAACGATGAGGGTTTCTGTTCCTTTGAACTCATATATAGACAGCTATTGCCATTTGAGATGCTTTAAGGAATTCTTTCTGGCCTCCAAGAGCAGACCTGCAAAGATCCCGCTTTGTAGAGGGGAAGGGACACTCATTTTTGAGGCTTTCTCAGTCTCATTCTGTGACTCTGACTGATTAGAGTTTTAGCTTTGTAGAAGGATTAAGGAATTTACCCATGCACTGGCGTAAGAAGAAGGAAATATGGGTTGCATTTGTCCCACCAGCCGAACCTAAATTTTCCAGCAATGAGTGACTACATGAAAGGCAGGTAGTATAAACCTTCTCTGTCGGGCCTGATTTGAAAGACAGTGGTCGTACTCTGCTCTTATTTGTACTGTACGCTGGAACTGTCAAGTGCATACTAGGTGAAGACCTTCAAAGTTTTAGCTTAAGCTATTTGTATGCAGCAAATAATGCTAGAAAATGGTGCAGCTCAGTGGGAAAGGATCTGTAAAGTGAGAAGCCTGACACTGAAGACCCAGTGTCTACTCTCTCTGCATCTGATGGCTCTTTCGCTTTGGCTTACATACCTCATTCTATTTAAATTGCATTTAGATACAGCAGTGATTTTGTGGAATGACCCTTAAATACGTATAATTCAAAATATTGTAATTGCACAGTAATTGCTGTGATTGCAACCCTTTTTTTTTCATATACATAGAATAAAATATATATGAAATAAATGATTTATGCATTTCTTTGTGCTAGCAGCAATATGCCTGAACAAACACTCCACCAGGTTGCTTTAAAATCCACCAGGCCTGCTGCAGGGCCAGTTCAGGTCTAATATACATGAGCATGGCATATTACTTACAGACAAGGCTTCGCGTATTATCTCTTTGCAGGAGCTAAACACAGTTTCTGGACAGTCTTGAGTAAATAAAACTGGAACCACCTTTTTCTTTTTTTTTAATATATATATATATATATATAAAAGGAGAGCTATAGATGCCAGCCTTTGGGCTCAAACCACTGAGCAAGTAAATCCTAGGATGTTGCTCCCTTTGAAATTACTTGAATAAGTTGAAAACTGGGTATAGTGGTTAAGTTTGTGGCTAAAGAGGTCAAAAATTCCTCACAACTGAAAAAAAAACAGACTTTAGAAGGAAACTATCCTAGATGATCACAGATCATTTCCTTCTAGCTTCCAACATAAATGTGCCCAGATATATTCTTTGTTCTTAACATCTGTCATCATTTGTGTGTCTAATGAAAGTAACCTTGTACTTTCATCTCTTCCATTACACCTCCTTTTCCATTACCAATCTTTGACTGGATACTTTATTTGCTACGGAATGTTTATTTCTGAAAGGTATTTTTCAAATTCATTGTTCATCTGTAAGTTTATTTATCATTAATTTTATCGGGCATTTTTGTCAATATTTTGTTTTTTTTAATACAAAGAATAAAGATTATCTAGGAAAAAAACACAATTTTCTCTATTAAAAAGAAAAAAAAATTGTTTATATTTAATTAAATATCTCAATTAAATGACTTGATGTCTACATTCACAAGAATGTAGACAAGAGTTCTTTCCTGAACCTTGATATTCATTTAAATACATACATATCAACCTTGCAGATTACTATGGCTAATAATTTCCGCTATATCATTTCTAAAGAATATCCATCCAAGGTGGAAGTCTTATGAAATGTTTCCTTACCATTACACTTATAAGCAAAACAGGATTCTCAGACTCCTTTTGTTTCCTTTTTTTTTTTTTTTATTCTGTGACACTGTAAAAGTGGATTATGCTAAAACACATTTCCTCTTTCCAAGTGAAATATTACATTTGTTTAGATGCTGCTGTTCTGCACTTTGTGCATTCACTCATGCTGTGAACGTTTCTCTCATTTTTAGGAAGGTTACACTGAGGTGTGATGTAGTTTGTATAGACATATTGAGTGCACTTAGGTAGTCTGGGGACTAGGCAGTCCCCAAAGAAGTAAGTGCAGGATCATTCCTGAGGTTTTGTCATTTAACATAAATTTAAAGACTTCACCTGCATTGGTCTTGCAGTGAGGGAGTTAAAAAAGAAGCAAATCACAAGAGTTACCAAGTTCTTCGTTGCATTTGCAAAGAACCATATGCTCCCCACCATATGTTAGTGTCACCTCTTTATAAAGTTTTCCACATCATAAGACCAATGTCATCATAGGAGACCTTGAATAAAGCTCTGTCCATGTCACCTTCCTGTCTTCTTTGTATTTGGTAAGTCACTGCTCTGCTCATTTGGAGGTAATGTGCAGGCCTCAATGTTTAAGTTATTTCTGGGGAAAAAGATATGAAAAAGTTTTATTTGCTTAGGACTCTTCTGCTTTACTAGCTCACTATAGCTTTACTAACTCGCCAGTAATTTTCCCTGACTAAATCTCAAGTCCCTCCAAAAATATGGAGCCTCAGGGGTGGATCTGATTCAATTAGAGATGTCTATGTCTCAAATCAGTGGCAGAAGGCAACTTGGCTTGATCATCTTCAAATGAGGTAACTTCAAATCTATTTCTAGGGCATATAGGGCAAATCTGTTTCTAGATTATTCAGCTCCAGAAAATATCTTTCTAAGCACAAATGAATGAAAAGTGTTCAAATATATTGTATTTTTAAAAGCCTATTTGCATAATAATTCATGGGAAGTTGTCCGTATGGAGCTGGACATACCTGCAGTAATATATATAAGCAGAGCTAAACCTAGCTGTTTTATCTTTCCCTCTTCTCCATTCATATAGCAAGATGCAATGAGCCATTACTGGGCTGCTGGGAAGGCACTCTAGTTGTGCTGCCTTTGCACACTTCAGTACTTTTCTCTACATCTGTAAAATGCTGCAGAAGAATCTCATATTGCTGATTGAATAGATGCTAAAGCAGCATGTAAAAGTGAGTTCAACACATTGGATAAATCTCCCAAATGACAATGTCAGCATTTGGTTTCTCCGCTTAGGAAAGAAGCCTTGGACTCATGGTGGAGAGTGAAAAGACCAGGTTAATGTTCCATGTTGATTAAAGCAAAGAGAATGATAGGTGTCATTAAGAAACACAGAGGGATCAAATCATATATATCATGCCACTATTTAAATTATGAAAGACCTACCTCTGTCTGTTAGGGCAATTCTAGCCTCCAAAAGGTTACAGCAGACCTTGAGACAGCTCAGGGAAAGATGAAGAGAAGTTTTAGAAGTCTGAGTGGGGGATGTGAGAAAAACTAAATAAACTAGTGTTTTTCAGTTTGGAAAAGGGAAAATTGAGGAGCAGAGTAATAGAAGTTCATGTTATAAGAAGCATAGAAGAGGAGAAAGAAAAGAGGTAAGGAGGGATAAATATTTTTCCTCAGAAAACAGAAGGAAAACAGAAGGAAAACACATATTATTAGGCAATAAATTTAAAGAAACTAAAAGCAACACTTTTCCATGTAGCATATTTAACAGTAGGACTTACTGGCTCAAGATACTATAAAAACAGAAAATTCTCATAATCTTTGCCTAATACCCACTGTGGCCATGCTGCAAATATTATATGAGGCTGATATAATTAGGCCTATTAGATTATATATATATTTTATATTTATTATATAATATATTTTATATATCTATATCCTGATCTAACATAGTATTAAGATAGTACCTAATATAGTATATTTCTATAAAGCATCTCTATGTTCTTTTATTATGTTGCTCTGTAGAAGAGATGATAAAACACAGACTCAGCTGGTGGGGAGTACAGATTTCAGTTCTCAAATATTAGGCATAACAAAGGGAGGGTCTTGTACTAATCTTCTCTTTTTTTTTTTTCAGCAACAGGAGCTTCAATTACACTCTTTCTGTCTTACTGAAAAAAAAATAAAAAGAGAGAGAGGGAGAGGCAGAGGGA
>VZSV01000126.1:172372-182715 GCA_013398735.1 Nothocercus julius | reverse complement strand
GAAAGCTACTGTCAAGAGCAGAACATTCATTCAGGTACAAATGTTGCTTTCCCATGTGCTTTCAAGCACTTGTCAAAAACCTAAGAGTAATAACCAGGGGGCAGCTCAGATCATTGTTTTGCTCTCACTTTACTTCACTGATTGTAGCTGACCATGAAACGAAAGGGACTGAGCCTGCAATACTAACAGCAACAGCCCCCTAAGGGGATGAAAGAACCTGGAGTGAAATTGAAATGAGGCAGGAGGGGAGCTTGACAACATGAGAGGGAAAGAACAAAAGCACCTCGGGTGGCTGAATCAATGCTGGCTTTAGCAATCTGCAGGGAAACATCATCTCTCTGCTGGGTCCTAGCTGCAGTGCATTGCTGGGTATGCTGACAACAATTTTCCTCATGTATTGTTACTTTTTGGTAATGTTATTGCATATCATTGCAATATGCTGCTTTTGTACTTTCCTTCTGCACCAACGGATGTGCTGTTTTACCCTTTTGCTGCCATAAGTTCACAGTTTTTAATTCTCATTCTGAGCATGGCAGCTGAATTGCTAATGTGTGGAAAAGCATTACCCAGTATAAATATGATTGCATTTCTGCCATCCCCTACTTTCTTCCTGTCAACTCTTACAAATAAACTTAACATACTTTTTTCAGACTGACCTTTTTTTTCTATCTGGACAGGAGAGAATGGAGGAATAGCAAGGTGGTAAAATAATGTCTTACTATGGTAAGAAAAAAAAATAAGGGCAAACTGATGTAAGATGTGTCATTTCTTGGAAGAGACATAGAATCAAGGCCATGACCATCTCTTGTAGGAACAGGATTTTTGCTTTTGTATCTATCCTAAATTCTATAAAAATATATCTATTACTCTACTGAAACATCCATACTGAGGTAATATTTCTTTTCTTTCTGTTTTTAACGATTCCCTAATGCAAATCTATGCTGATTTCAAAGCTATCTGCTTCAACAGTATTGATAGTTGCATTTCTATATGCAGATAGTAATTGCTGGACTCTATCAGGGCTACTTTCACTCCCAGCTAAGGTCTGTCTCAAACACTTCAGGGAATGTCCCAGAAATCTCCATGAAGCCCTGTGAGGTGGTCTTCTTTCTAGTCCTTATTACTTAGGGATTAGTTTAAAACTCTAGATGTCGGGGGTTATAGTCCCTCTCCACAGACACACCCTTTTTTTTTTTCTTAAACAGAACAAATTGATTTTTGTCTATGAAACCTCATAGGCTCTGCCTCATGGTCTATTCAAATGCACAGCTATATCTGTCCTAAGCTTCGTACATATCGATAGGGCTCAGCATGAGGGCACATTGCCCATTCGTACAGCACATGGTGCGGGATGGCAGCCACTGCTTCCAATCAATGATTTAGGAAAGAGCTCCATTTCATGCTGGATGTGCCCCTGCTAAGTGTGTCTGGGCTTCCCACTTAGGAATTTTTCCTCCAATGCCTGGTGTCATTGCTATTGCAATGGTGCTTCCCTCTTCATGCTCTATAGGAAGCTGAGAGACCGTAGTATATTGCTGGATTTTGCAATGGAGTGAGGATATAAGTCACTCTCACACTGAGAAAGGATGATTGTCCCTCTCCAACCCTGAAAAGAATTTGGCAGGGCTAACACCATATAGTAATAGTAAAACAATGGGATGTGACCACTAGGCAGTTTGCTTATATGTGGCTTGCAGCTATTTGTGTGGAAGAGAAACATACAGTTGCTGCTGCAAGCAGCCTGGTGCAGCTTTATGCTTCTTTAAGGCATGTAGAGACGATGAGCAGTGGGAACAGACTTCTTGAAGCTTTATATTAATTAAAATATTATATTGATTGATTTATGCATCTGTGTAAAATTTGGATAGTAGTTTGAAGAGTAGAACTCTAGGATGTATTTTCTAGTATTGACCCATTGGTCTGAGAAAATTGCAAGCAGGCAAATCAGATAAGTTCTTGTTTCTTGCTTGCCCAAAATTCAGAAAAAGGAGTATGGTATTATGTTAAATTTAGTTACTGTAGTCTGTTCTGTTTAACTGCCACTTTCCTTGTCAGTAGTTCTAAAGCAATAAACAAAACAAACAACATAAAAAACCCTCCAAGTGATATATGGCTTCTACCAAAACATGAATAGATAGCCAGCAACAGGATCTGTGTTCTGAGAGCAGAGGATGCAATGCAAACCTACAGCACACAGGCATAACACAGGTTCAAAGAGATCAGCATGTCACCTTGAGCTATTCAGCTTTGGCAATGGTTTCCTGCAAACTTTTTGCCTGTATTTACAGAGAATATTTTGCTCTTGTGCTTACTGAAAACAAACTTCAAATCTTTGTCTGTAATGAAGCATGTATCTTTCCTTGTCAGCATTAGTTACCAAAGGACCAACCTGCACATAGCATAATCTGCTATTACTATGAGCAACTAAAATCTGCCAGAGAGTGGTTAGGAACATATATCAAAACCTGGTATACAAAAATAATTGAACCTGGTGTTTTCACTCAATGTATAGTTTCACTCAGTATACATATTTGTCAGCCAAAGACCTTTGGTTGAAATAACTCATTCATCATTCCTCCTGAGATACATCAAATGTCAAGACATAAATATATGCCTGAATTTTAGAGGTTACACAATAGCTATTCATTTAAGTGTAGCAGAAATGTTGCTATAACAGTCTAAATATGGTTGCAAATTTATAAGCATCTCTTCCTGATGTGGTTAAATGAGTATCAGAGACTTAAACTTTTTTAATGTGTCTTCACAGCCTTTATCTATATGCCATTTAAAGCAGAAATGTTAAATAAAATAAGCAAGAGTTGTTCAGGAAGGAACATATGATAAAGACAGGAAATAGTGCTATATATATAATTTTGGGGGGAGGGAGGGAACTATGTATTTTGCATTGTTACAAGTATTAATGTTGGAGACATGCTGAAGACTTGCTTCATCAGGGATGATCCTCACTTGTTTCAAATAGCAGCATACATTACAGTCACTTTTCTTCTTTATATTGACATAAACTGCACTATTCTTCTGAGACAGAAACACAGCAGAAGCTAAGGCCCTTTTAGTTCTCTTCTCTGTTGAAATACCTGTGTTTACTCAGGTCTGACTTAATAAAAATGTTAATAAAAAAAAGAGTTCTTGCCTGGATGACTCCTGTGCAAGTACACAGTAAGAGGCTGTTTGATAACCTTGCCTCTGTTTGGAACAAAAGCAAAATATAGTCAGATCTGTATAATCAAATGCTTTAATTCTTTTTATTTCTGCTGATACCAGGTTGTTTTTCCATTGTTCAAAACAAATGTTATACACATACAAAGATCTAGTACTGGTCAGATTACTGGATTTATGTTTAGTATACTCTCCGTTATATTACCTAGGGTGAAAGTCAGGGCAGAACATAGTCCTGTCTAGCCAAATTTAAATGTTGTCTATGTTTATGTGCTTGGAAAGAGAGGAAAAGCTGGAGGTGAAACAAACAACAGCAAAAAAGATTCTTTTTCAGAAGGATACATTTTATCTTCACAAGCTGGGAAGGAGCCTTCTAAGGAGAAAGATACGGGGTTCACACCATTTCTAGTATGCCACCTAGAAAAGCTCTTGGCAGATTACTATGCAATCATGGTAAGCAGGAGCACAGTGTAATATCCTACAAAGCAATTATCACTAGTCAACTTACAGTGCTAACAGCAGAAAATTTCTACCTGTAGTTCAGACATGAATTACAAGTTAAGTCTTTCATTGGCATCACATTCATTTAGAAGGATCATGAGGAACATTGAATTAGAAATTAGAGCAAGAGGTTTTATTCTTGTTCCTCTGCCTTTTCAATTATAGGAACAATTTATGACTCATTTAATGTTACTCTTGTTTGATTAGACTGGAACCTCTTTTCACCTAACTGTATTTCAGGAATGTAGTTAGAAAGTTGAATATTAACGGATGTGCTGTTGCTATCTGAGATTTCTCTAAACCTTTGACATGCTTCCTTTCCATCCAGGGCCAAGATGAAATAGCCATAACATGAAGAATATTTTTACACTGTTTAAAATGGCATTTCTTTAGGTACAAGGTGAACCATCGATTTAAACATGATAGGAGAAAAAGGCAAAAAAAAAAAAAAAAAAAAAAAGACGGTACCTATATACCTACCTGCCTCTGAGTAGGTTAAAGAGGCAAAGAATTGAATTTTAAATAACAAGAATATTTGTATTAAATAACTTAATAAAATAACTTAAAATGAAGTAAAACATTTGTAAGACTCCATGTTGAAACTAGACTACTGTTTAAAATCTCTTTTACATTCAAACTCCCGTGCTTAAAAAATGTGTGTACTTTTTCTGTTCTATCATCTACTAAAATCACCTTTCCCTACAAACCTTGTCATGGCAATATTTTTTTTTCTTGTTTCTAGGTACTTGAAAGGATGAAAGCAAGAAAATACACATTAGTTTACCCTGACTTTAGCACTGGGAAAAGTCCATGAATCAATGACATAGGCCCTTGAGTGGAATCAGTTGATCACGGCTTTTCGTGAGCACTTTCTTTTCGTAAGCACAGGCATGATAACTAAAGAACAAAGAGAAGGATTATGGTGAGAGAAATTATAATCTAAGAAAATGACATAGAAGCCTTACCTAAACTTCCATGTACATTAATCATTTTTAAAGATAGTTACCTTCCTGCCCTATACCTTCAAATACCTATTCCTCAGCATGAAATCTTCAAGATACTTGCATTCTTTTCTGCATTTTTTTTAGCTTCACTGGCTCATTCTTTCTTTTTCCTTCTCTGTATTCAAAATATGTCCAGTGAAATATGAATCACTGAAATAAATAATTTATGCACAAAGTACAGAGTTTACACACCGATGTTTTTGGCATCAGGTGCCATTTATTTCAACACTTTATGCTCAGTGACAAAATAGTTTGGGGAAAAGGAAGCCACAATGCAGACTTGTTTGTAATAGATGTATCTCTAACAAAGAGATGACACTGTGTTTATCTTAGCTGTCCATGGTGCTATGGATTATTGTACCTCTAAAAAACTGATCAACTGTTGAATAAAACATGACTTACAGCAGCTCAAAACTGTGTTGCTAATTATTACCTTAAATTTACTGCTAAAGCAAACTTCTGTTGCTTCTTTTCTTCTTCCTCTCTCTTCAGATGTAGTTAAAATGAAGTATAATTGCTTACATTTTTTTTTCAGTATTTTCTTCATGTAGCATAGGCTTAGAAGGATGGCAACATAAAGCAAATTCTTTTCAACACCAAACACTCATGGGAGCAGCTCAACAGAAGTAGTAGCCACAATCCCACTGACATTAATAGGGCAATTTTCCCCCTGCCAGTTCTTTTCCGTATTCCTTGTGGGATGAACATTTGTTACTTATCCATTATTTTCCTCACAATTAACAGCTCATTTCTCTGGACTGATTCACTGAAATAAGTGTGATCTCAAAAGGAGAGTCTTATTCTGCTTTAAATTCAAGCAGAAAAAGAGTATTTGATGTACTTGATTCTCTTTATTGTATTTTCTGCAGGGAGTATGGTCATGATTCTTCAGTATATAATGTGAGAGAGTGTATTTTTTATAACTGTGAAAATACATTGGCAGAGGATGCAGTCTAAAAGTGCTTCATAATATATAAATAACTAATAAAAGTCTAATGAAGACTTCACTGCACTGACACATAACACAGCCAGGAATGACTGATTCACTTTTCATTAGGAAAAAAAAAAATCGAGAGATATTTGATTTTATCTGACATAAGTTGTTATTTTTTGGTGGATTATCTCCTTTGCTCTTTTAATATTGGTATTAAATATAAAGGCAGGTTTGCTGTTTAATTGTCAATGAACTATGATATGCAACTTAGAAGGGTACCTTTTTAAATATATGCAAGAATGGAGCTAAACAATTCTCACCTCTTTTTCTGTAGCTTCATTATAATTCTCAGTGTCTTTCAGTTTATGACACAAAATCTGCACCTGTCAGAAGCAAAAACCATTTTTTTGCAGCCACATTTTGTTTTTCTTTCCAATGGCTGTATCTGTTCTCATCTGATGTACTCTTATAAGAGCACAAAGGAATGCGCGCTCCTATTTCTATTCTGAAGTTTAGTTTGGGTCAAGTTTATAACTAGAATGGTTGATACCTCTGGAGGAGCTGACAATTTTGAAAGTTTACCCTAGTTATCCTAAAACTTCTATAACATATGGATTTTTTCAAAAGTATTGTTAAAATAATGTAGCTTACCCAAGGCAAAAGTAAGCAATGCAATACAATAATAGACGTATAATCTGTCATGCACATGAAATAGCTACTGAAGTTGAAGAATAGATTTTGATTCTATAAATTCTACAGATTATGATTTCAGCTGTTAAGAAAAACTCTGATGGACTTAATTCCAGGAACACTTCAATGATTATATAAAGAATGATTTTTTTAAAAGTATTGGACATCTCCAAAACTCTGATGTGTTTACTCTGCATTGTAACTGAGCCACCCAGGTCCTGGGAGGATATGGCATCTGCTGTCTCTATTGCAGATGATCTGAACTCCTAAGAATTCCTTCTGGAAGGTGATTTAAACCCCTGAATCACCTTGTCTTTCTGATGTTGGATATGTGATACCTCTGCAAAAGGAGATGGGATGAATCGAAGGGACACAAAATTTTGGCTTGGTCTGCACAGAAGGCAGATGTGCTGCTGAGTATACTCCGTATTACAGGGAAACCCTAACCCTATCTATCTCATGCGCTAAACTGCCTCTCAGGTAATTACATTAATCAGAGAGATAACATCCAGGAATAGAAATATATCAGTCTGTAACATAGGCTTTTACGCTTGGAAAAAGACACATGCAAAGTTTTTTCTTATTGTAAAGATAACTTTTCACTTCTGCATTTCTTTTCCATGTGTGAACCAGCAATGCATCTTGTGCTTCATTATTTGGACCGTTGACTAGGTATTTATCTTATCTGTCCTATAGCCTAAGAAAAGTTGGATAGCTAGAATATATGTAGTTTTTTTGTTTTTATTCAAAACTTATTGCTTATGGATATCACTGAACGATCTTCAAAGTCTATTAATTGATGGGTTCTTTTCCACTTGGATAAGTGGAGAGTTCTAGGCAGACATTGCAAAAACACACACACTGAGGAAATCTCCATTTTCTCCTCTGTGATTGCATATCTTCTCCAACAGATTGTGCTTTTTGTCTGCTATGAAGTTCAGGTTTTCTGCTGTCTCTCCCAGGGACAATATCTCTGTTTTCTTAAAACTGAGAATTGAAGAACAATCTAAGCTGACTTTGTCATTTGATACAACAGAGGCTACAGTACTGTATCTGAAATGAGATAGCTATATTCCTTACAAAGCAGGATTACTTTTTGTTTGCTTTATCCTCACTACCTGTATCTTATTTGAGCATCTCTAGCTCTAGCTCTGCAATGCTTTTTTTTTTTTTTCCTTTTTTCTTTTTTTAAACTGGATTGTATTTTTTCTTAATGCTGGAACTTGAATGCTATAGGAGCCAGAGATTTATTCATTCACCACTTTATGCAGCAGAGAAAAAGAGGAATGGTACTTACCCTTCCTTTAGTGTGAGATTATGTCATCACATTCTGGACTGCAATGTATTAATATGCTTCCCATTTGAGATGGAAATAATCAGTACCAGAGAATCAAGAATTCAAACTAGAGTTTTTTAAGTAAATGTAAAGCAACTGTTCTTAACTGCATTTCCTCTTCTTAATACAGACTAAACTCTCAGAAATTTATTCATATAACCCAAACTGAAGCAATGACATTAAGAAAGTGATAGAAAGTTAAGCTGATCTTTCAAACTTAGATTTTGTCTAGTGTGACTTATATGCAAACTACTTACCATACATATGAACAAATTCCTGACAAAAATCTCTCATGCTGCTGAATTTCTGCATTGCCAGTTTGCTGATTTATAATCTCTCAACTCCCTTTCAAAAGAGAGAAAAAGTGGATGAAAAGGGGAGCATTGCCAATAGTGGAGAAAACAAATAAACAACAAAAAAAGTGTTCCTGGGATTTCTGGAATATTTTAAATTGATCAGCCTTCAGCAAGACATTCAATGAATCTTAATAAAGATGGTCTGCAGCTGTGGAAACTTGTCCATGTATGAAAAATATGAAAAAGAATTTTCTTGTCACCTTCCTTCCAGTCAAAACATTTTGATGACTCAAAAGGGATCAATACTACATCTACAGTACTGGCTTATTTTGAAAGGCTACAGTTTTTTTGAATGGCCTCTTTTAGATAGAAATGGCCAAACAAATGATCAAATACTATATTTAGTATTTCTTCTGATGCAGAGGTTATGAGATGGGTTGAGAGGTGGCCGCAGAAATAGGGAGAGGCATTTCCTGATTTGACTGTCTTAAAATGAGACTGTTATCAAATATCCTTTTCTTCTCTCAGATTTGATGGTTATTCGGAGGTTGTTATTCGGAGGTTGAAAATTAAAAACCCACAGCTTGGAGTGAAAGTTTACGGCATTTTTATTATTATTATTATTGCAAGATTATGGTGAGAAGTTTTGAAATTCTTCAATAAAGGCAAGCACAACAGTGAAAGAAAGAAAAGTGCTTGAAGTGCTGGTTTAGAAAAAAATTTACACAAAGACATATAAACATCAGAGACTAGAATAAGTAGTCCTGTGATTACAGGTAAAATGATATGCGAAGTGATGATTTACACTGGTTGAGTTTGCTAGTCAATTTGCTTTTCTGTGTTTAAACCAATGTATTGTTTTAAACCAACTACTTAACCAACTCCTTTAAACTAAAGCAGATAAATAAGAATGATTGACATTCCTATCAAAAGTATGCCAATACTATAGCTGTGAAAAGCCACAGGTAAAACTGAGAAAATCCAGAGGAGACTATAGAATAATCATAGAACAAGACTTTACCTAACTGGTTTTATTAACATTAAATGATGAAATCCTAAGGAAATATAATTTTTCCCTTTCTATAGAATTTGTGATATTTTGTTGCATCTTCTTTACCTCTAAACTATACTTTCTCGGAATAGAAAGATACTTTTTAGGAAAAAAATAAATTTACTTTTAGACTGGTTAGGTAAGCATATGTATTTGTCCTAGCATGAAGAAATAAAATGTTATATTAAAATCACTTCTTCTTTTGGGTATATTGCTTTTAATTGTACTTTAAATTCACAAAATAGATGTCTTGTAAAAAAATTAGGTTCTTGTAAGTTGAAATTTAATTACATCTGATAGATCCTTATTTAAATTCTACATAGAAGAGAAAGTCTTTGTGTAGAGTTTTATTTCTCATATGAAAGCATGAGTCTTCTGATTACAAAAGAATGAGTAGTAATGCAGAAAAAAAATATTTCATACAAAAGTTTCTAGCAAAATGGAAACTGCCTCCAAATGTATACTGTTCATTGAAACAATCTGTCAATCTTAGTCTTATTCAGTTGCTGAAATTCTTTTGACATTTGAGTTCTTAATTAACACAGTACACTATGTTTTATAAGTCACAGTATTTCAGTTACTGTTTTTTAATCACAAAAGGGAAGCTCACTCTAGTATGTTCAGGGCTGTAAACATTTTATCTATCTGTAGATAGTCTATCTGTAATCTTTACATGCCCTCCCCTGTGCTGAATTGGAGTTTTCTGGATTTACTCAAAGTAAAATACATTAGAATACATAGGAAACGGAATACATGGGAAGTTTCTAAACTTCCAATATAGGATGTACAAAAGCTCTTAGCTTCTGATTAATTTTACTGTGTTCCAAAAATTTTCTTGTAATTATTCTGCATATTACATCCACAGAAAATCCTTAAACTAAAAAGGGTAATCAGAAGCAACCAGCCTCTGAAAATTAAGATTACTAAAATTCCATTACATATTCAAAGCAAAATACTAAAGCTTTTTTTTATTATTATTATTAATTCAAGGACTTGATTTCTTCATATTCTTCATTAGATATAATGTATTTGGATCATCATCTGACCATCTTGCTCTTGCCTCCTTAGAGAATTCTTTTTTTTTTTCTCATTAATGAAGAGTTAAACAAAGCCTTGATCTGACATGTTACAGCCATTCTTATGCTCAAACTTCCAAGAATTACTCTTCAAAATGTAATCAGTAAGGAAGCGTGTTTGGGAACTGGACAAAATATGATAAGGTTTTGATTTTGCAGAACCCTAGCCATTTCCCTAAGCTTCCTAGCTGGTGTTCAGATCTTTCACATTAGGGGAAGGAGAAATATGATGATAGAATAAAGAATGTACTCCAAACCCTTTTTTTTTTTTTTTTTTT